>PVKS010004664.1:0-69209 GCA_004027875.1 Aplodontia rufa
AAAAAAAAAATAAGTCACATTTGCTGGGGGTATGGTCATGCCAGTAATCCCAGTGGGAGGCAGGAGGCTGAGGGCAGGAGGATCACAAGTTCAAAGCAACTCAGTGAGGCCCAATCCATTTAGTGAAACCCTGTCTCAAAATAAAAGTAAAAAAGAGCTGGGGATGTGGTACAGTGTTTAGGCAATCTGGGGTTAATCCCAGGTACCAAAAAACAAACAATACAAAAGAATAATCACATTGTCAAGTAGGGAAGTGTATAAATATTAAAGGAAGGATATTGACAACATGGCCCTTAGAAATTGAGAAGATTGCCAGTGTGAGGGATGGCAAGACAGAACTTTAGGTGAAGGGGTTGGAGTGGAATTTGAGCTGAACTTTAACAGAGGGATCAGCTGACAAATCCAGAGTAGTCAAGAAGCAGACCAAAAGGCAAGTCTATAGTAATGTAAACAGCATAGTAAGCAGACTACAGAAAATACTCAGTGAATCCACCTAGGACTTATGAACCTACAATAATTCTCTGTAATATATTCCTTCTCAAGATGTAATTCTTTTCCTTTACTCACAACAGACCCCTACAACACAGTCACACGTACACAGCCCAAGTTCTACATCTTAGTGGAAAAGAGGAATAGAGACAATATTCTCCTTCAAGATGGTAGTCAGAAAAGGAATTTAAAGTGTACTGAATGGTTGACTAGCATGTGTGAGGTCCTGGGTTTCATCTTCAGTGCCAAAAAAAACAAAGACAAACAAACAAAAATACTGGAAAAGAGAACACCGGAGCTCAACTAATGAAGAAAAACAACCCCCAACCCCAGGTTGTTCAAAGTCCTGCAGCTCCTTCCACCATAACCTCAAAGCATTTTTCTATTTCTTGACTAAAAAATACAGATGAAAAAGTTGTCATTCATTCAGCATAGCGTGGGGAGAAGTACCCAGGCCTTGGAGTCAAACAAACTTTGGTTCTCCCTCTTGCCCTAACACGAAACCACTCCCTATTGCATGGAATTTTTGTGAAAATTAATGAAACTGAATTTGTGAAGCACCTATACACTGAAAGGTACTGAATAAATAGCACTTCCTGCATATATCTAGAGAAACACTATATTTATGAATTGGCCCCAAAACGAGGGCTCTGCCTTGTAAGGTGTACAAGCAACTGCAGTCAGTTGTTTCAATTTTATTGAATCATGATTTTTTTTTTAAATAAAAATCTCTATAGAAATCCAGGATTTGGAAGGGATACACAGACTGGGGGTGTAGCTCAGTGGGAGTGTATGTTTAACCTGCAGAAAGTCCTGGGCTCCACCCCCAAGTTTTGTTTCTGCATCTAATATAAGAAAACACAAACAAAAAGAAATCAGTACAGAACAGTTCTGGGGGAACGGGGGTGGGGGTGAGGTGAGGGGTGGGGGTGTGAGGTCCAGAGGCTTCTTAGGTTTTCTTCCTCCTTCTACCTCCCTCCTCCATTCCTATCTTCAGCACCTCCCAAAATCAAGTTTAAAAACTCCTGTACCAAGTTTTCTATCTTAAAGATCCCTCTCACTTTGGCATTCAACACTACAATGCCATTCCTACCACTTACAAAAATCTAGATCTCCAGACACAGATGTTTCAATGTCTCAGATACCTTTTATAATTTAGAAATTAAACCTTTCCTCAAAAAAGTCCAAGACAGGGCTGGATCAGTGGTTCAGTGGTTACAGTGCTTGCCTGGCATGCACGAGGATGAGGTTTGAACCCCAGAACCAGGTACACAACAAAATGTTGGAGCAATGAAAGCCACATGAAAAACCTACATAAAATCAATTCTCTCTCTCTCACTGTCCCTCTCTCTCTTTAAAAAAATTTTTTTTTTAAAAATCCAAGATAGACTTGCTTAAGACTGATTTCTCCTTTCTTTTATTCCATGGATTGAAAGCAGTTTTGAAGGGATCAAAATTCTTATTGATAAGAGATATCCACAGACTTACTAATTAAATAAAAAAACTGTTTTACGTTTTTTTAAAAGATGCTTCCAGGGAAGAATCATATAATAAACCCCATAAACACGTTAAAAAGATAATACATCATGATCAAGTAGGTTTCATCCCAAGAATGCAGGGCTGGTTCAACATAAGCAAATCAATAATTGTAATTCAACACTTAAACAGAATTAAAAATAAAAATCATATAATCATCTCAATTGATGCAGAAAAGGCCTTTGATAAAATTCAGCACCCATTTATGCTCAAAACTCTGGAGAAGACAGGGATCAAAGGAAGATACTTTAATTTTGTAAGAGCCGTTTATGACAAACCCACAGCCAACATTATACTTAATGGAGAAAGACTGAAAGCATTCCTACTGAATTCAGGAACAAGACAAAGATGTCCACTTTCACCACTCTTATTCAATATAGTACTTGAAACCCTAGCCAGGGCTATCAGACAAGAGAAGGCAATCAAAGGAATTCGTATAGGAAAAGACGAAGTCAAGATGTCTCTATTCGCTGACGACATGATCCTGTACCTAGAAGAGCCAACAGGCTCGACCAGAAAACTTCTAGAGCATACAGGCGATTTCAGCAAAGTAGATGGTTATAAGATCAACACTCATAAATCATTAGCTTTCCTAGACTCCAGCAACAATTCTACTGAAGAAGAAATCAAGAATTCTGTCCCATTCACTGTTTCCTCAAAAAGAATAAAATGCTAACAAAGGATATTAAAGACCTCTACAACAAAAACTATCGAACATTAAAAAAAGAAATTACAGAAGACCTGAGTAGATGAAGAAACATCCCATGTTCTTGGTTAGGCAAAATCTACCAAAAGCCATATAGATTCAATGCAATCCCCATCAAGATACCAATGACGTTCTTCACAGATATAGAAAAAGCAATTCTCAAATTCACATGGAATAACAAAAGGCCCAAAATAGCCAAAACATTGCTAAGCAAGAAAGAGGAAGCAGAAGGTGTCATAATTCCTGAGCTGAAATCATACTATAGGGCTATAGCAACAAAAACAGCATGGTATTGGTATCAAAACAGAAATGAAGACCAATGGAACAGAATAGAAGATACCGAGACAAACCCTCAAGTCTTTAACCATCTGATATTTGATAAAGGGGGCAAAAGCATAGTGTGGAAGGACAACCTGTTCAACAAATGGTGCGGGATGAACTGGACAGCCATATGCAGACAACTGAAATTGGATCCTTAGCACTCACCCTGCAAACAATCAAATCAAAATGGTTCAAGGATCTGGAAATTAAACCAGCAACTATACAATTGCTTGAATAAAAAACAGGATCAACACTCCAAGACATATGGGTTGGCACTGCCTTCCTTAACAAGTCTCCCATAGCATAAGCATTAAAGCCAAGAATAAATGAGTTGGGATGCCATTAAACTAAAAAGATTCTGCACAGCTAAAGAATTAGTCAAGAGTGTCAAGAGAGAACCTACAAAATTGGAGAAAATCTTTGCCTGTTACACCGCAGACAGAGGGCTAATATCCAGAATATACAAAGAACTCAAAAAACTGAACACCAAAACCACAAATAATCCAATCAATAAATGGGCTAGGGAGCTAAATAGAAATTTCTCAATGGAAGAAGTCCAAAAAGCCCATAAATATACGAGAAAATGTTCTACATCATTAGCAACCAGAGAAATGCAAATCAAAACTTCATAGAGATTCCACCTCACTCCTGTCAGAGAGGCAAAAATGAAGAATATGAACAATGACAGATGCTGGAGGGGTTTTGCGAAGAGAGGAACACTGTCACACTGTTGGTGGGACTGCAAGCTTGTACAGCCACTCTGGAAAGCAGTGTGGAGACTCCTCAAAAAATTAGGGCTAGGGTTGGAGCAGTGGCTCAGAGGTTACGGTGCTTGCCTGACATGCGCAGGTACACGAGTTCGAACCCTAGCACCATATACACAGCGAGGTCTCAGAGCAACAAAGGCCACATGAAAAACTAAATAAAAATTGTTCCTCTCCTTCTCTCTCACTCTCTTACAGTCCCTCTCTCTTTAAAAAAAAAAAAAAAAAACTAGGGCTAGAACCACCTTATACCCAAGCATCCCACTCCTGGGTATTTTTCCAAAAGAAAATATTACATACTACAGAGATACAGCATACTACAGAGATACAACTTCATTAATGTTTATAGCAGCTTAATTTACTATAACTAAACTATGGAACCAACTCACATGCCCCTCACTGGATGAGTGGATTCAAAAACTGTAGTTCATACATAAACAATGGAATTCTACTCTGCTATTAGAGAAATCAATATCATGGCATTTGTAGTCAAATGGATGGAGATGGGGAAATTATGCTAAGTGAAATATCCCAAACTCAGAGACTCAAGGGCTGAATGTTTTTGCTCATATGTGGAAGCTAGAATGCAATCAGAAATAGACTGATAGTTGACTAAGCTCATAATAACTTCAACATGGGTGAATTTTTACACAAGCAGAGGAAACCATGCCTATGACACTGGGGGAGTGAAGGGAGGAGGGTAGAGTTGGGGGGGTTAGGGGGCATATCAAGTCAGTTGGAGGGAGGGAGTAGGGGAGTTATTAACCCAGTGGGGAACCTTTGATTTCCATGAAAACCCAACTAACATGAGGGTAAAGTAAGGTAAACATGGGATCAGGGGGAACCCAAAGGGGAAATCATGAATTGGCATCAGCCTTGGCTTGCTCTGTCATTACACATGTGTTCATGAATGTGTAGCAATGATTCTCTCCTATATGTAAGACTATGCTGAAAAAAAAGAAGCTTCCAGGGATGAATCATATGCTAAACCCCATAATATTTTTTTAACAAAACATACAAGAAGATTCATACCTACTGAATAATTAATGGTTGGCAAAGCATGGAATGAAAGACAATGTATAATATACTGTTATTATTTTAAAAGAATCTTTTAACACGAACTCATTAGTGAGACTCCATTTTGATTACATTTCCTACAAAGTAACCCACCTGGGATATTCATAAAGTTACTGTAGGTTGTCTACACACCTACATATTGGTAGGCAGGACTGCCACATAGTTACAGTTGCCACATCTCCAGGCTCCCCTTCCAAGTTTATGGAAACATTATTTGGAAAATCTTTCACACTGTGGAACAGGATGAAAAATAGGGTAAATTTAGTGTTTACTAAATTTGGAAGATTCAGATAGTCAAATACCACTTTAGTACATAAATAATTGAAATATTATACCTTCTAGCTGTCTTTCAAAGAAAAATAAATGAATGGCTCCTGTTCCAAACAGTGACTTTTATGTGGCACTATGTTGGATTCTTAGTAAGTCTAAGCTAGTGTGATCTTAAGCTAAGCAGGAAATATGCTTTACCTGTCTGGTCCTAGTTTTTCTGTGAATACTCATAAGAGAAAAGGAATTTAAATCTTTGTGTTCATTTAATCAAATATATCTGGTGAATAGAGAATGGTTCATTCTAATCTTCAAAGCTAACAAAGACCAGGCCTGTTTACTCTGCTTACTTCCCAAAGTTTGGTAAATGAGCTTTCAAAACCTATCACTTATTTGTCACCAGTCACCTAACAATGAGTGTTCATCTAATCAGTTCTTAAGTTACTTAAACATTCTTCTCAATCGCTTTTTTTTTTACCCAGTAAATACTCTGCAGGCTTTTGTATCACTAAGAAACAATTACCTTTTTCTCAAACCTTCCATCAGTTTAGATAAGTACTGGGGTGACGTTCTTGGTGCAATCTACCATCTTTGACCAAGTCTTATCACTAAGCAGCTCTCACTCAGGGAGAGCACAGCTGCTGCTCTCCTCTGTCTCCCTAGACAGTGGTGAACTGCTGCTCCATGTCTGGATTGTAATAATACTGTACATCTTACTTGAACTGTTTTCTCTCTCTACTTTTGGGAAATTTCCAGGCAGGGTCTGTGTTTACGTCAGCAGGACAAACTCAAAATACCACTCTGGGGTTTAAAGGAGGCATTAAAACACATTCCTACCTCAGCCTCACAGGAATCCGCAGGAGGTCTGCTGGTAAATCTTGACTTCGCTTTGCCATACTTATTATCCAGAGGCATTGATTTCCTTTTAGCTCAACTCACAGGCTATTTGTTATTATTATTATTTTTTTTAGTGCTGGCAGAAACTTGCATTTTTGTGTGCATGGTCTTCAGAATTTCTTATCTGTAAGACTTTCTGCTTGCTTAGGTAGCTAAGTGTTGCTCTATTTTCCATTTTATTTTTTTGAATATAAAAATGAAGTCCTTTGTATTTTTAAATCTAAATACAAGTCTTATCTTGTTAAACATGCTTTCGACTAACCCATATGCTATTCAGGTAATCTCTTGGTTTGGAGTTTAACAAGGGACTTAAAAATTTTGTCTGTAAAAGAACAGGCCCGTGGACAAAGGGGGGGCGGTAGTGAGGGATAGCCATTATGTTCAGAACTGTGGAGGCTATCAAAAAGAAACAGTGCAATGTGAAACTTCAAAACAAGCTCTGACTATAATTCAAATTTATTACTTAAGAGATTTAAAGTTTTAAAAAGTCTCCCCTTTTAGTAATAATCATCAACGCACATGTTAAATTATTATTTTCACAAGTAAGTACATTAGGCTAATGTCACAGCCTAGGCATGCATCATGCTGAAAATATATACCCTATCAGGGACCTTGGTTGGTTTCACTTACACTACCTGAAACAGAAGGTAGAATTGGGAAAAAATAAAAATAAAAAAATCTCTTCCTGCCCTCCACATACCAATTTCATCAAGGTGTACTAAACAATAATCTAAAATGAAGGTTCAACGAGGTCAGAGTAGACTTTACTTTTTGATTGCAAAATATATTAGTAAAACAAAAAAGAAACCATAAACACAATTTTCTAAATATAAAGATAATACTACTTATATAAAAATAACCCATAATAGGATTCAAATCTAATTTAAAGGAAATGAACAGCAATACTACCTCTCTTAACATTTCTTTCCTCCCAAACACAACAGACAAGACCCAGAATAGAATGAAAGACAAATAAAAAGTCATTGACAAGGGGGCTGCAAGGATGACAATGCTCTAAAAACCAAACATAAAATGGGGTGAATCCCCCTTAAGGAAACCTTTCTCGGGAGAGAATGCACTCATGGTTCTCAAGGAGAGCCTCTACAATCAGACTAAGTAGGTTCTTGGTGAGGAATACATGCTTAACACAGGTGCTAATTAACCTGGAAGAAGGCACGTAAAGGAGGAATGGGCTAAACCCATGAAGAGATCAAAAGGAATGTAAAAATGCACGTCACATGAATCCTTGGGCATTCATCTTTTCTGCAGAGCAGCACAGAATGAGATCACCTCTCCACTCACCTGTCTTTTGCAGGACAGGGCAGCAGCCACTTCGGGCTGATCCCCTTTGTCCCAGAGCTGAAATTAAAAAGACTTAGAAGCCTGACCAGAGAAATGCATTAATTCATGAAAAGAGCTGCCTTGGGTAACAGAACTTACTTCAATAGATGTTTCTTAAATTAGACAATTATTGGAAAGATTGGATTAGACAGTTTAAGGTCTTCAGCATAAAAACAGGAATTGGAAACAAAAGACTTTTTTAAACCATTCATTCTAAAGCATCTATTAAGATCTCATTTTAACTAGTCCTTTCAAATTAGTAACAGGATTTATCTGCTTTTCTTCTTAGTTCAAGCTTTAGAAACTCACATTCATATCATACCAAAAATCTGTTTTCAAACATTAAAAAGGATCACAATTTTACTATCATGTAACAGAATGGGCCTCCACCAAAAAAAAAAAATTTTTTTTCAAAAAGGTACAACAATGATTTGTGCTTTTCCCTTTTCTTTTAAATAAAATAAAGAACCAGTCTGCAGAAAGAAGTCTATCATCCAAGTTACTGATTTAGGAAGTGCTTGGAACCTTACCTTTCAGCAGGTTAAAAGTCGTGCGGATGATATTCTTAAGGGAGAAGTACAAAACATCTCTGCTAAGGTGTCTCCACATGGCCCAGAGGCAGGGAGGCCATCTCCAGCCAGCCTTCACTGCCCCACACCTGCTGAGAGCTGTCCCAACCTCCAGCAGGGCAGCACTGGCCACCTCCCGCCCTGCAGCGCTAGAAACAAAGGGCAGTGGAGATGCTAGTCTAAGTGGAAAACTAATTCCCAATGCACAGTAGCTATTTAAAGAGGTGGTGCCTGCCCGACAAATGCTGCCTCCAAGCCTTCCTGTTTGTGTCTCAGCTCAAACTTCCATCCATTTCCTAAGGAAGGCTGCAGAGTGTAATCAGCCTGGAGGCTTAGGAAAACCTATGTAGTGTGAGGCCAATTGTTAGAAGCAGTTTTCCCCTTCCTTCTATTCTCCACTAAGCAAACATGGGGCTTTATTAAAAGCACTTTAAAAAGCAACAGCAAAAATTGGATCTATGGTGATTTAAAGCTTTGCTTTTTTTTTTTTTTTTGTACTGGGAATTATGAACCCAGAAGCACTTTACCACTGAGCTACATCCCCAGACCTTTTCTGTTTTTTATTTTGAGACAGGGTCTTGCTAAGTTGCTGACGCTGAACTTGAGCTTGTGATCCTCCCGTCCTGAGCTGCTAGGATTATAGATATGTGCCCCAGCACCTGACTAAATTTTTCTATTCTTGAAAGACTTGTAACTGTAACGTGAAATACAGAGAGGAAAGAATTTGTGGGTGATTAATCCAATAGATATCAAGGAATAATGCAGACAGAAACAATGTAACTTATGGTCAGAGACAAGTGTATGACTAGAAAAAGCATTGAGGTTTAGGGGTATAGCTCATGCCTAGAGTGCTTGCCTAGCATTCCCTCCCAAGTCCCTGGGTTCAATCCCCAGTTCTGGAGGTAAAAAGGAAAAGGTTTGCCATTGGCCAGCTCTGGGCAATTTACACAATCTCTTAAGGGCCTCAATTTTTTTTTTTAATCTGAATAAGTATGACCAATACAGAGTGGATTGTGAAAATTGGGAAGGATGAGTGTAACATCCCACACTTGACCTTAAGTACAAACTAGATCAGTGTTATAGCATGTGCATAGCATGAGCAATGTTCTGGGTTTGAGTCCCAGGACCATTAAAAAAAAAATCCTCAAATTATGTTATCATTATACAGTGATGTTTGACTTCCCAGCTGAAGTTATACAATTCTCATACATTAGTGGCTGGATGAAAAATTAATATAGTTCCTCTACAAAATGACATTATACATACATCTGTTTATTTATAATATTGTCTGACTTCCCCAGGAGCACCAGATGTTATAGGTGAGGCAGAAACCTCATTTGTTATGATAAGAACTGTTTATGGCCAGGTGTGGTGGTGCAGGCCTATAATCCCAGTGGTTCTGGAAGCTGAGGCAGAAAGACTGCAAATTCAACATCAGCCTCAGCAACTTAATAAGGGACTAAACAATTTAATGAGACCCTGCCTTGAAATGAAATATAAAAATAAGGCTGGGGATGTGACTCAGTGGTTAAGTACCCCTGGGTTCAAACTTCAGTACCAAAAAATAAAAAATAAAAACTATTTGAGCATACATTAATATATAATAAATATTTGTTAAGTAAATGGATGGATAAATGTGCAATTTCGGACAAAATCAAAAACAATGCTTTATATAGAATAAGCCAGCAATGGAGATTAAGCATCTCTAATATAAAAATCCCAAATCTGAAATGTTCTCAAAACCAAAACTTTTTTTAGCATCATTCAAATCTGCATTCCCAATTTTGGATTTTCAGATTAGGGAGCTCAGTAAAATCTGTGCAAATATTCAAAAATCTGAAAAATAATACCCAAATCTGAAACACTTCTGGTCCCAAGCACTCTGGATAAGTATACTAATTCGCTTGGATTCATGAATGACTAAAACTTTATTCTATAAAGAAGAATCTAAGGGAAAATGCAATTTAATCAAATTCTAAGGTAAACTGGTGCTCCTAAAAACAGCTACAAAAATGACACTGCGCGCTCTGCTGAGTCACCTGTTCAAACATATTCTTAAGGTTAATGTACAAAGGAACATCCTACATCATGAGTATTAGGTACAACATTTAATATTAATTAAATTCACCAAGAAAATTTTAACTTGATTTAGAGTGTACACAAAAATCTTAAGTCTACGTCTGTTAAACACGAAACTCAAAATCTTTTCTCTATTGTCCTTTTAAGTCCTAGCTTGGCAACACTGAGATGCATTGATTGTTTTTAAAAACGCATTACCCCAAGAAGAAGGATAAAAACATATGTTCCCTTGTGGTTTCTTATGATCCAATTGCTAATGTTTAATATAACATAACATGCTGGGAGAAGGGATGACCTCAAGGATCTGAAATGATGTTATTTCGTTTAAAGTTTTTACATTATTGCCTAAATTCAGCTCCAGCCACTAGGAACTACAAATCAATTCCTTGATGACTGCTCATTAATCTACCACGTGTAAGGAAAAAGTGACTTCAGTGGATATTTGTCCATTTTGTAAAATTACCAAGAAAGGAAAGATCCCAAATCTCAAAAGATCATGCAATTAGGGCTGGAGAGGTAGAGTAGTGGCTCAGCAGTTACAGCGCTTTACTGGCATGGGCCTGGACATGGGTTTGAACCAAAGAATCACATACACAATGAAATGTCAGAGCAACAAAAGCCACATGAAAAACTAAATAAAACTGATTCTACCTCTCTCACAAGAAAATTAAAAAAAGATCATGTGATCATAATTCCATCCTACAGCTAAGAAGTTCTCTTGCTCTGCCTGAGAAACAGAAAACTTCAGGTCTCTCATTTTCCTCCGTATCATATCTTGGCTCCGACTTTTTAGATAGGACGAGAGCTATACTATTACAGACTTTATTGCAAATGTTAATAATGAAAACCAAAGATTTAAAGTTGATTACTCCAAATGAAGTCATTTTAGTTCCAAAATACAGAAGACTTCTATACACATAGACATTGAACACTGTACAGATTCTGGCCAATGAAACTAAATGAATCTCCGAAGAACAGAGTAGTGAGTAGTGGTCAAATAAAAACTGAAGGGACGAGGGCTGGCTTACAGCTCAGTGATAGAGAACTTGCCTCTCTGAGGCACAGGGTTCCATTCCACACATTAAAAAAAAAAAAAAAAAACCACAGAATTGACCCCTTTAATTAGCATTTATTCAATTTTTCTGAATTAAAAAATTCAGAGCCTGGGAATGTTTATTCCTCCCCAATCCCTTCTCCCCCCTCTTCTCTTACTCAGCTGCCCAACTGCTAAAGGAATTTTTTAATTGAATGATTAAAGATTCTAAAGAAGTTCTGAAACCGATTTTTAACAGCTCCCAGCAGGCAGTCTTTCTCACCTTACTTTTAGCCTCTGGCCTAACAAATACCAGTTTACCTGGAGCTTGTGAGTTTTAACTACAGAGGGTTCTCAGGTGTGGTTTAAAGCCCTCCAGGAACACGTACATTTGACCTGAGGGAAAGAGGAGAGTGATGGGTTGTGGAAACTCCTACAACAGGCAAGTTTTGTTTCTGCATCTAATATAAGAACGCTTGTAAGGACCCAGAAGCTCTGACATGCTCTCCTAGGGATGCTGATGTACCCACCAGCTATTTCCTATAGAACTGCTTTACTGCCCCAGTTATTGACAAAGATAGCACCCAGTACCCTATGTCGTTAGTAAATATAAAGATAACTTCATGTTACTGATCATAAGATTTTGCTGGGCTATTGCTATCATTATTTGAATCCATACCTCTTACGTTTACAAAATTTATCTAAGAGTTACTATTTAACATTACTGATGTTTGTTAATAAACACTTGCTACAGAAAACATAAAAATCAATCTTGCAAGAGAGGATGATTGATAGGCATGACTAAAAGAAACAAATATCATATAACACCTTACCAAAACCTACAGGATAATACCTAGCAATTACTATGTATGTACAACTCACAACAGAATAAAAATGATTTTTTTTCTTATTTCTTATAGATGGATAGAGATTTTCTATCAGTTGACTCCAGTAACGATTTGTGGGGAATAACATAAATAAAACAAAGTTTCACTGAAAAGTTAAATCTTGATAAGGTAGCAAGTTTATTCCAAGAGTGTAGGGCTATTTCTTTTCCAAAATAAGTAGTAAAGGATACAATATCTCTTCCTCCTTTTTCCCTCCCATCTTGCTGTGGACAAGGCTCTGCTAGATGCTATGAGGACACAAGATGTGAGGTATAGGTCTCCTATTCTAATCAATTCAAAAAGTGGTAAGAAAAACACACAAATCACTATAGTACAAAGGCAGCATGGGTCAAAGAGAGGAAAGACAGCCTTACAATGGAAAGTAGAGCACAAAATGAGAAGCCATAGGTTCAAACTCTGGCTTTGCAACTTCTAAGCTGAGTGATCTTAGGCAAACTTCATAATCTCCCTAAATTATACTTTCCTTGTGAATAGAAGAAAGATCATCATAGTACCTACATCACAGGGTTGAGGTAAACATTAAATGGATTATGAGTGCAAATCCCTTAGCTGAGTGCCTGGCTTTTGAAAAATCAATTGACAGTTCTCAGGCAGAAGAAAAAAAGATTAAAGAAATAAAGTGCTATGGACATTCAAAGGGAAAAGAAAATGAACACCCACACATGAAAAAGAGATACTGAGACAGTTTTAGGAGAGACAGTAAAATGGCTAGGTAGTCAGGATCATGGGCTCCATTCAACCACACCTAGAAGCTACCCCATAGAAAGCCATTACTGGGCATGCTCAGGGCCTTCAAATGCAAGTGACCCTGAGACTCACCTATGGGAGCCAACTCCTTTGTCCCTGAGGTGGGAAAACTAAGAAGTGGAGGTGGACACAGATGGGAACTTGGAAAGAATTGATACCTGTTTTGCATAGATTTTAACCAATGACTTTGGTGCTTAATTTCAATGCCTGTTTTGCACAGAGTTTAACCAATGATCTTGGTGCTTTTCTCAATGCCTGCTTTATATGAATCTTAATCAAGGCTCATACCCAAACCAATATAATTCCTGGCCTAACATACTGAGATGGTATCTTGCTGCCAGGTACCCCTCCACCTTGCGGAGACTCTGCTGTTCTTCCTAAATAAATTCTACTCCTTTTACTCCTCCTTCCATGGGTGTCTGTGGATTTTATTCAAATTCGCAAGACAAGAACCCCGGCGCCTAATTCCCAGGGTATGCTTCCACACCAAGAGCTCCAATGCGCCACAGAAAACCCCAGCTCTTAGCTGGGTAGCTGCTAATGCTATTTGGGCTGCAGAGACCTGCAACTAGCCCAAATTCTCAATTTTAACTGGGAATAGCTACAAACACTGAAAAAGGGCTACTTTGGTCACAGAATTCTGTAGCCAGCCTCACTTCATCCACCAGCAGGAGCGGAGAATCTGGCCTCATCTCAAAAACCCTGCACCAATATGAAGTTTTCTAGCCTAGAAATTGCTTTTGTGGAAGAGCGTGAATGTACAGGATATCCCTGATCTATGAAAAATGATTTGAGAAAGAGTACCCGGAAAGAGCAGGAGCCACGTATCACTTCTTATCTCCCAGTTGTCCTACTCTCTTCCTTTCTAGGTGCCCTACCATGGCTCTGGGTCTAATCTCAGCTTGAGTGGATCCCAAGCACAATAAATGGGCTTGCAATCTTTTCTATCTGTCCCTCAAAACTGCTTCTCTGTGAATACCGAAGAGGGTCTCAACGTCTATCTTAATGTCTGGGAGAAAACGTTGAGAATATTCATAAAAAATGGAAACTGCCTAGCCATGAAGGATTAACTGGTATTGGATTAGCCTTCCTACCATAAACAACTAGAAAACTGTAGCAACTCTACAAAATACTGTGTACAGAGATTAGACAAAAGGAAATAAGATCCTGAGAGAGGGGAAATGATTGAGTTCTATGCTTAGTCTTCCCAGCCCTCTGCTGGATGCCCAACAGAGACTGCCAATATAGTGAGGAAATCCAAGAACACTTAGTTTGGGAGAAAAGAGTTGAGGAAGGACCAAGAAGATGGGATTTGCTAGGAAAAGTACCAGAGAGAAAGGAGCTATCCAAAGAGCTCAAGAAACCCATATGGCCCTTACTTGATTCTGTCACTGAATATTAAATCACACATGTGCAGGATCAACTTCATAAAGCTGGTCAAAAAACAAATTAGGACCCATAAGTTAAGCAATTCCCAGAACTTCTAAAAGGCTAGGAGACATCTATGTTTTGCCCAGTTAGAATGGAAAGTCTTTGTTGACAGCCTCAGCCTTTAGGTCACAATCCCCAATGTCTCCCACTTTTATGAAGCTAAATCAACTCTTTAAAGGTTACTCTAGAACTTCCCTAACAAAACTTACAATGAAAGACAATAAAACCTCATACTTGCCTTGTACCAAACAATAACAAAATTGACAGGTCCACCACTCATTCAAATATTACTACACATATAAAGAAGAAAATGAGACTCAGACCCAGAAATGAATACTTAGGAATTCACACACAAGTACATTAAAGAGCAATCATAAATATGCTCAATGACTTAAGGATTTAAAAAGAAAGATATGAGAGGGTAAATGGAAAATATAATACATGAAATTTTCAGGAAATGAGAAAAATATCTGAAACGAAAGATATACTGGATAGGACTGTCAGCACATTAATTAATAAGTTATAAAACAAGAGACCAATAAATTTGAAGACAAAACAACATAGAAAATACCCAAAATGAAACAGAGGGAAAAATGACTGAAAAACTTGAAGAGAGAGCCCCAGTGACCTGTGGGACAACATCAACTGATTTAATATACATTATTATTGGAGTCCTGGGATGAGAGCTGGTGGGGTCAGGGAAAGAACACTGGTTTAAAGAAATAGTGGCTGAATTTTTTCCAAATTCACTGAAAACCATAAATCACAGAATCAAGAAACTAAATGAACTCCAAAACAGATAACACAAAGAAAACCACAGGCAGGCATACCATGATATACTTGCTAAAAACAGAGATAAAGAGAACATATTAAACTAGCAGAGTAGAAAAAACAGACATATTACCTACAAACTTCTCATCAGAAACAACACAAACAAAGAGCTTGGTATCTTTAAAGGGCTGAAAAAAAATGCTCAACGTAGAATTCTACATCCAGTGAAATCATCCTCCAAAAATAAAGCCAAATAAATGCTTGTTTAGACAAACAAAAGCTCCAAGAATTCATGGGCAGTCAATCTGCACTATAAGAAATGTAAGAGCAGGCTGGAGCAGTGGCTCAGTAGTTGGAGCACTTGTTCTGGATTCAAACCCCAGCACCACATACACAACTAAGTATTAGAGCAACCAAGGCCATGTGAAAAACTAAATAAAGTTGTTTCTCCCTTTCTCTGTCTCTCTCACTGTCCCTCTCTCTTTAAAAAAAAAAAAAATCAGTGATCTGGACTGGCACAGTGGCTTAGTGGCTCAGCAGTTACAGCTCTTGCCTGGGATGCACGAGGACCCGGGTTCAAACCCCAGCACCACGTACACAACAAAGTGTCAGAGCAATGAAAGCAAACATGGAAAACTAAATAAAATTGATTTCTCTTTCTCTCTCTCTCCTACTGTCTCTTTCTCTTTAAAAAAAGAAAAGAAAAATCAGTGATCTAAGTTTTCTCTTTAGATCCCTGTATCAAAAAAGAAAAGCAGAAGACTGTCCCTAAAAATCCTGCAGAGAAAAAATAGGTTAACAGTAGAATATTATGAACAACTTTATCCCAAGAAATTCAACAATGTAAATGAAATGGACATACTACTTAAAAGATAACTTAATAGACCTTATCAGGGAAGACACATGATCTACCCATATTTATTAGAAAAACTGAATTTATAATTTAAAACCTTCCCACAAAGGTAATTCTATGCCCAGATGACTAAACATTGAAGGAAGAGAGGATACCAAACCCAAACAGAAAATAAAAGTGAAGGAAACTCTTTTCAGTTCATTGTAAGAAACCAGGATTACCTTGATAATACAACCACACAGACATTCCAAGAGCAAAACCTACAGATTGCTGGACACAATGGCCCACACCTATTATTCCAGGAAGATCACAAGTTAGAGGCTAGCCCAGGCAACCTAGCAAACCCTGTCTCAAAACAAAAAATAAGAAGGGCTAAGAATCTAGCTCAGTGGTAGAGTACCCTTGGGTTCCATTCCCCATTACCACACCTCTGCAAAAAAAAAAAAAAAAAACAAAACCTACATATCAACATTATTCAGCAAATCAAATAAGGATTAATTATGCCTGACTTCTAGTGTCTATATAAATAATTACTGTTCAGTCATATTTCTTTCTTATATCACTCTAAGTCATCTATTGCAGATGAAGACATACTTTTGTAGGTCACTTGGTTTAACCCATGTTGTCCCATCAACCCAGATATGGAATACCTATAAAAACTTAAACTGAGCAACAAATATATCACTTACCATAACACTGAATAATGCTTGAATATTTATTATGTTGACAGAATTGAAAACTTGGGAACTTAACTGGCTCTTGGTTAAGCACACTGTAAAACTATCTAAGTCAATGCAATACAATGACTGGTACACAGCAACCACCTATGAATTCTAATGTTTGCACTTTTTTAGATCCTGGGTCAGAGTATAACAAGTAAGTCTAATTGTTTGCAGAGCTGAATCGATCAGGCATGAGATAGATGCACAGTTACAAGAGAAGAAGTTACAACTGTTTTGAATCTTAAAGCAGGGTTCAAAACAGAATCTAACCATCTTAGTTTGTTTGCCAGAGAACAGAGAGGTCGTCTCCAACTGGACTGCAGGTTTAAGCTCCTGCAGATGGATAGCTCCTTAAGGCCAGGGCCAACATAGCCCCTGGCTGAGGGCTTCCCTGATTCTAGGGAGTCCTCATCTTCCTCTGAACTCTTAAAGCACTTTAAGCCTCTCAAGACATATTTTCATTATCTTGAGCTATTGCTGTAGTAATTAGTAAGAGGTTAAGGACAAAGATAAAGATTTCTTTATCATATCTGTACAACAGTGGAAGTCTTGCTATTGTTTTCAATTATCCCCAGCATAGTTATAAACATTCCTATTGCAGTGAACACATTTCTATTTATGATTCATAACAATCAGTATCAGTTTTGTTTTCCTTTTCAGTCTAGCAACAGGGGATCATGTAGTAGTCTTTTTTGTCTTTTTTTGGGGGGGTACTATGAATTGAACCCAGGGGTATTTTTCCACTGAGTACATCCCCGGTCATTTTTCTTCTTTTAATTTGAGGCAGGTTCTTGCTAAGTTGTTTAGGATCTCTCAAAGTTGCTGGTACTGGCCTTAAACTTGCGATCACCCTGCCTCAGCCTTCTGAGTCACCAAAATTATATGTGTGCATCATTACACCCGGCCTAGTAGAGTCTTCTTCAGGTACATTCTGGAGATCTATCTGAATGCCCATATTTGCCAAGATAAAGATATTTTTACATGCTGCTTACTACATTACAACGTCTGCTTCTTTCTGATTCTGCTATCACAAATTATCTGCCTTCTCAAGTTTCATACAAGTTTTCTTTTTCATTTAATGAAAACGCTACTGAAGAAGCTTATCACCTTTTATTTTTTAAAAAATTCATATTGAGTTTTTTTATACTATATATATAGAAATCAACAACAGAATTTGCATCTTCAGTTCTCTATTAAAAATGTTTTTTGATTGGGAAACATTTCACTTCCTCTTCACCTTTATTCTCAGTGTTATTAGATATGAAAATTTCTGCAAACTTAGGCAGAAAAATAGAATGTTGGAATTCAGATTCCAGCCAGGAATCAAGATTACCCTTAAGCTCAGTGATACTCCATGATACCACCTATCAACACATACACAATGTACATGACATGGTACTTGCAAAATGAGAAAATACCATATTTCATAGAATTTTCAACAAACAGCAAAGCCAAAGAAAGTGTAGTTCATAAATACCAATCTGATTTTCCACGCAAGAGGAACTCTAAGAAGAAAAATGGCAAAAGAGATTAATATTATCGAACATCAAGGTAAAAAGCAGTCACCATCCTATTTTTATATATCAGCTGGGCTTTATGCAAATGAGAAATCTATGATACACAATGTTAGATATAAAATTATTAAAAATCCTAAGGTGGGGGCTGGAGCGGTGGCTCGGCTGTTACAGTGCTTGCCTGGCATGTGCGAGTACACAGGTTCACGTACACAGCTAGGTGTCAGAGCAACGAAAGCCATGTGAAAAATGCAATAAGAACTGATTCTCTCTGTCTCTCTCCCTCTCTCTCCCTGTCCTTCTCTTTGAAAAAAAAAAAAAATCCTAAGGTGCTGTAAGAAAATCAAACATGTGCCCAGAAGTGGGTGAGCAAGATAGACTACTTCTGCAGAAGGGTGCACTCACAAAGGTGATCTGATGAGCAAGCTCACTTGAGCGGGCAGCCACCTGCTTATTATCTCCAACCTGATGCAATCCTACCCTTCACTCTGATTTGAGGAGTACAGGGGTAAAATCTGTGTGATTGGCTAAAATAAAATTGGTGTGGGTACAGAAAAGAGCTGTGGGTGTAATGTGATATCTGATAAGGAGTTTAAAAACGGATTATCTCTGGCCACAGGGTTCCCGACCTAAGATGGTTTCCTTTTATATGCAAACCTTAAGACTACATTCTGAAAATGTACCATCTGACACAACCATTCAGAAAGTAATAATTTAATAATCTGCTTCATCTTTGTAGGTAATTTCCATTTCACAGAGGCTTTTATATCAATATCAGTGTACTGTAGTTGTCTTGTTCAATAAAGCAAAGGCCCATATTATTTGAAACACAAAACAAAGTGAGTCTTCTATTTATAAAATATCTTCCTGCAGGGTGTGCTGGCACACGACTGTAATCCCAGCAGCTCAGGAGACTAAGGCAAGAGGATTGCAAGTTCAGTGTCAGCTTTAGGGGGTTGGGGATTTAGCTCAGAGTCAGAGTGCTTGCCTAGCATGTGCAAGGCCCCAAGTTCAGTCCTCATCCCTGAAAAAAAAAAGAAAGAAAAAAACAAACAAAGTCAGCCTTAGCAACTTAGCAAGGACCTAAGCAACTTAGAAGACCCTATCTCAAAAACAATAAAACAAAAAAAACAAAAAAAAAGCACAAAAAAAAAACTAGGATGGGAATGCAGATCAGTGTTTAAGTACTCCTCGGTTCAATCCTTGGTACCAAAATGAAAAAAAAAAAATGTCTTTCTGCTGCAATGAATACCTTGATTTCTATATTTTCTTTTCTTTTTTTGGCAGTACTAGAGATGGAACCCAAGGTCTCACCCATGCTAGGCAAGTATTAAGCCACTGAGCTAACTCCCTAGCCCCCCCGCCTTTTTTTTTAGCCCTTTTATTTTTATTTTGAGGCAGAATCTCACTAAATTGCTCAGGTTGGCCTCAAATTTATAATTCTCCTGCCTTAGCCTCCTGAGTAGCTGGGGTTACACGTGTGCACCAACACGCCCACCTGATTTCTATATTTTCTGGCTACCCTATTTCTATTAACCAGTGACAACAGCTGTGAAGTGGTTAAAGAGGAAGAATCTAGAGGGAGAGTCAATTTATCCCAAGGCCTAAGTACAGATCTCTGTAGCATATGGCACACCTCATTTGACTAGGATAGTGCTGAGATATAAGAAATGGTTTCTTCATTCAATGAACATTTTTGAATGCCTGCCACGTACCAGCCCTGAGTTGGAGATCAGAGGTAAATGGTGAGCAAGGACAGACCTGTTCTCTGCCTTTCTCAAGATTACTGTCTTGGGGCTGGAGTGGTGGCTCAGTAGTATCACACTTGCCTGGCATGTGCGAGGCCCCAGGTTTAAACCCAGCACCACATACACAACTAAGTGTCAGAATAATGAAAACCACATGAAAAACTAAATAAAAGTTGATTCTCTCTTTTCCGCTCTCTTCTTTCACTCTCCCTCCCTCAATCTTAAGAAAAAAAAAATTACTATCTAAAAGGTAACAAGTGCTGGTAAAGATGTGGAGAAAAGAGAAAACTTGCACACTGTTGGTGAGAATGTAACTAGTCCAGCAGTAATGGAAAACAGTTCAGAGATTCCTCAAAAAATACAACTCCCACATGAGCTAGCAATCACACTTCTGGGTGTACATCCGAAGGAAATTAAGTTAGCTTGTCAGAGAGATCTGCACTTCCACGTTTACTGCACACTATTCACAGTACTCAAGAAGTAGAAACAACTGAAGTATCCATCAACTAATGAATAGATGAAGAAAATGTGGTTCATATACACAATGGAATACTATTCATTCATAAAAAGAAAGAAATCCTGTCATTGTGACAACATGGATGTAAATGGGGATCATTATGTTAGTTAAGTCAAATAAGTCAGGCATGGAAAGACAAATACTCATTCACAAGTGGAATCTAAAAAAGTTTATCTCATAGAAATTGAGAGGAGAATGGTGACTTCCAGAGACCAGGGAGAGTAAAAAGGAGGGAGGAATGGGGAGAGATTGATCAAATCACGGATAAAAGTAGGAAGTTCTGGTGGTGTGCTATTACACAGTAGCGTGACTACAGATAACAAGTGCATAGTGTGTTTCAAAAAGATAGAGGAAAGGATTTTGAATGTTTCCACTTTAAAGAAATGATAAATGAGATATACTCACCGTGTTTGAACCTTACACAATATGTACATGTGTCAAAATACTACATGGTACTCCATAAATATGTACTACATACATGTGTCAAAAAAAGGGATTACTGTCTACAGGGGAGACCAGTCCTATGACTATAATTTCAAAATGGTGAGACTTGTCAGGAAAACTAGCACAACATGCAGGAAGGCCTGATTCGGGAGTGGGTGGAGGTCTCCCTGAGCAGCTGCTTGAGCTGGGGGGAGGGGGGGCGCGTGACACAGTGAGCTGCAGAGGCAGGTGGCAAGGCTGACAGCCAGAGGAACAATATAAGCAGGACAATTAGAAATGTCAGTGGCCCTGGGGCAAGAGGGCGGGTAGGGTATTTGAGCAACTTGGAAGAGGGCAGGAGCACAGATGCCCTTTGGTGGGTGGGGGGGAATAGAACCAGAAGATGCCCAGCTTTGCAGCCATATTTAAACAATGGGAAGCCACTGGAAATGATTTAAGCAGAATCTTAGACTTGCCTCCTCAAACTTTTACTCATAAGAGAAAGCATGGAGGGGCTGGAGGGGGCTCAGAGGTTAAGTCACTTGCCTTGCATGCGAAATTACGCAAGTTCAAACCTCAGTACCATGTATACAGCAAAGTCTCAGAGCAATGAAGGCCACATGAAAAAACTGAATAAAATTGTTTCTCGCTTTCGCTCGCTCTCTCTCTCTCACTGTCCCTCTCTCTTTAAAGAAAAAAAAGAGAAGCATGGAAATATGAATAATTCCATAGAGTCTCCAAATATAGTATGACATATTAACATACAACAGTCTTCCTTCTTCCTTCTGATATAGTACAACATATAGCATAGTCCCTTCTAACATGTTATAAGTTATAATAGAATACCTTTCCAAAAGGTGTAATGTATAACATGGCCCCTTCCAATATGGTACAAGGTACAATATAGTCCCTTCCAAAATGGTAGGACAGATAACATAGTACCTTTCAATGTGCTATAGAATATAATATAATACCTTCCAATTTGGTATTATGTATAATACAGTTCCTTTCAATATGCAATAAAAGCAACCTGACTTGATGTGAAAAGTCACAATTTTCTTTCACTAAACCAATACTTATTGAGTATTAGACTATACGGTAGACATGATTCTAGCCACCTGACATCCTGCAATGAACAACACAAAGACTTTTACTCTCATGAAGATTAATTGTAGGGACCAACTGCATACTAAATAAAATAAGTAAATCATATAGTATTAGAGAAGATAATATGTCATGGAAAAGAGAAAAAGTACAGAGGGTTATGGATGATTAAAAGAACAGAAGAGGGCTGGAGCGGTGGCTCAGTGGTTATGGTGCTTGCCTGGCATGCTCAAAGACCCAGTTTCAAACCCCAGCACCACGTACATAAAAAAGTGTCAGAGCAACGAAAGCCACATGAAATACTAAATAAAATTGATTCTCTTAAAAACAAAAGAAAGAAAAGGATGGAAGAGCAAGGGAAGGAGAGAGCCAGTTAGGGAATTTAAGAGAGTTGTTATTCCTCGATTATTTTGTACAGTTTTGTTTGTTTATAAAATCTTCACAATTTCTACCCAAGTAAAAGAATTCATCATTGCCATTTCTAGACACACTTCAAATATAATGTCCAAGACAAAGAATTCAAAGAATATTAGCTATTACTCAGCTCACTGCTTCTGTACCTTCTTGCGATGCTCCTTCTAATGAAAACATTGTGAATATACATTGAAGATTTCATTGTACTTCCCATATGACAATGATTTATCCAGGGGCACAAAATACCCAGAGGGACAAATGTTATAACTTCAGCTTCTTTCAGCTGGAAAATTCTGAGAATTTTGTTTTTAAAATTCCTTATGAGCCAGATACTTGGGAGACTGAGGCACGTGCATTCCAAGTTTGAGGCCAACTGCGGCAACTTAGCAAGACCCTGCCTCAATATAAAAGTTCATGAAAGGACTGGGATACAGTTCACTGGTAGAGTGCCCCTGGGTTCTATCCCCAGCACTGCAGGGAGAAAAGTTCTTATGCCACAAGAGGTACTTCATAGAACCTGAATGCAGGAGGTGAAAATTACTAAATTATCACTAATGTCCTTAATTAAACACCAGTTTTAATTAGGTCTTAACATAAGTATCAAGATCCTAACGTGTCCTTTTGAATGAAAATGTTTGTAAGTGAAACTAGATTCTCTGACAACTCCAGCAATTTCAAAATGGAACAAAAAAAAAAATAGAAATGATTGTCGAGAAGAACTGTGCTCTGAATCCAGGCCGGCAAGCAGTTCTTGTTTACAGGGCCCTGAACAGGTAGCTCTGACCATCAGCTGTTTGGTGCCGATGACCATTAACCCGACTGCACTCTGGGGACACTGAGTCACAGGATGACCGCCGTGTTTACGTTGTATTTCTACCAAGGCCTAATTTTATTGCCAAGTTTCAACAGCTTAAGTTGTAAAAAACAGTCTGGTAATTCTTCTGCAGGAAACAAACAACACAGCCTTTGAGCACAGTTATTACTCTATAGCCACATATGCATTCTACAAAGAACAAAGAAATCAAGCTTGACTATCTACAGGTCAAACAGGTTATTCACCTCACCTACTGGGCTGTGCCTTTTCTTTTAATAATTAATAGTCTTTAATAAATGAAGACACTTTCATTTTCCTCAAATGTTTAAGTTTTACATGTTTGGAAGCCAAAATGTAGTCTACACTTTCATAGGGAAATGTGTATAATCAAGCGGTCACACCAGGCTTAAGTAATGAAGACAGAATACTTCAGGCATTGACCAGCTGCTCAAGAGTGTTCAGAGCATCTTACAAATACTAACCTCATTACCATCCTATGAGTCCCTACTATCGCCACCACCATTTGACAAATGAGGAAATGGAGGCACAGAGTGATCTGGTAATTGGTCCAAGATCTGAACAACTGGGTTTTTGTTTTTGATGAAGATGATGATATTGTTTTCGTTTCGTTTTCTTTTCTTTACTGGGGACTAAACCCAGGGTTTCATGCACTGAACTACATCAGCCCCTTGTTAAGCTGCTAAGGATATCCTCAAACTTGTGATCTGCCTGCCTCAGCCTCCCAAGTAGCAAGGAGGATAGACGCATGCCAATCTTACCCAGCTCACACTTAGCCTTTTGATGCTGAACAAACTTGAGAGTAATGTCTGCTAGTTACTACCTTTGCTGTTACATGATTAGAATTTACATTTTTACAAGTCCTCTACTTCTGGGAATGATATTTTATAGCTACTTGGAATTTTTTTGTTTATCTACATAAGCATAAGTTGAATCAGAAAAAAACAGCAAGAAAATAGTAACATGGTTCTTTTGTGAGCTTTTCAAGAGGATGAGAAGTCTTTACAGTAACACAGTAGTGCACTCCCAAAGATACAAGCATATTTGCAAACAGCATCACAATGATACACGAGAACATGTGGAAGGCAAAGGCAGGAAAAGCTGAGTCTGTCACAGACACCTGGCTTCTATCAGCTCAAATTAAGAAATTAATCTGGTACTAAAAACAAAATAAATCTCCATATCTTAGAATAAAAAAGATGCTACATTTATGTAGAGAAAATTGTTCTGTAAGCCCACTTCATAAAACAAGAAAAATCATAATTAAGTATTCTCCTTGAATAAAATACCAGAGAGAAAAATGTATTCATTAAGTGATATTTATATAACTTGTGGGAAAAGAAAGGGAAAAAACTTAAATATTTATTATACATCCAGGTTGGGCTAAGCACTGTGCTATATTTTCCCTATTTCGTGTTCTTAAATCTTAACAACACATCTGTAAGGTATTTTCTTGCCATTTCTAAGGATTAGAAGAACAGAGATTAAAAGAAGTGATAAAAATCACCTGAGTAAATATGAGAAGCGGTCAGAGTCTGACCTCTCCATCACTCTCCAAAGCTTGTGTCACAAGTATGTATAACTCTTCCAACTCAGGGGACTGTCTTTTTAAGAGCTGGTCTATGGGGCTGGAACTGTGGCTCAGTGATTATGGCGCTTGCCTGGCATGCACGAGTACACAGGTTCAAACCGCAGCACCACGTACACAACAAAGAGTCCGAGCAATGAGGGCCACATGAAAAAATAAATATAACCGATTCTCTCTTTCTCTCTCTCTATCTCACTGTCCCTCTCTCTTTAAAAAAAAAAAAGCGCTAGTCTATTTCATTTGAGAAGCCAGATTGTACCAGGTCAAAAGCTGAGCCCAAGATAGGCCTCCCTAAGTATGAATCCTAATTCTGATGATGATTAACTAAGCAACCCTAGAAAGTTGCTGACCTTGCTGGGTCTGTTTCACCAGACGTGGATAATGGGGCCCATCTTATAGAGATGATATAAGTATTAAACAAGTTAACCTATATGTGAATCCTTAAGATAATGTCTAGCACATAAGCCTCAATACACATTCTTATAATATTATTAAGGTAACTCTCTGCTATAACATAAATGACTTAACGCAAATACAGTCACCCAACACTTAATGAAGGAATACATTCTAAGAAATGTGTGGTTAGGTGATTTTGTTAAGGTGCAAACATTATAGAGTACATTTACAAACTAAGACATGTATGACATCACTAGACCATGTGATCTTAAGAGACCACTGTTGCGTACATGGTCCCTCACTGAGAGAAACATCATTAGCTTATCATATGACTAAATTACATGCAAGTACTACAAAGCTATTGGGTCCCTGGCACTTCACAAAATCCCTGACATGAAAGAAATGTTCAAAACAACAGTTTTAATTATTAAGTAAGTGAGTAAACTGTAAAAAAACATTCTTAGAATGGTACACAGGCCCTAAGTTTTTGACCTGCTATTATCTCTCTTACAGCATCTCCTACTTCAGGTCTAAGGCCAAAGTCCTTTATGAATGGATCCCCCCTATCACACATTTTAAATTATGATAACCCCTCATTCAATTCTGACACTTCTGATCCCCTATTCCTTCAATGTACTTATCAGAATACAACATACACTAACTAAAAATTTAATCTATTTCACTGATGAAAGAGTAAGCTTCATGAGGGCAGAAATTACTGTCTCTTTTCTTTTGTATACTAATGCTTTCTCTACACCAAGACTTTTGGCACTTAGCAGGTTCAATAAATATCTGTTAAATATAAGCCATTAATTTATTATAGGTCATTATTTCAATTCTTAATGGGTGTTTTAGTCATTTTTTTTCATTGATATGACCAAAATACCAAAGAGAACAATTTGAAGCAGGAAAAGTTTGGATCATTCTATTTCAGTGGTCTCACTCAGTCCATAGAGGGCTGATTCCATTTCTCTGGGGCCAAGGTTAAGCAGCCCATCATGGGGAAGTACAGGAAAGCTATTCAGGTCATGACAGGGGCAGGCAGGAGAAGAGGCGTTTGGGAGAAGGAGAGGGAAAGGGGGAGAGACAGAAGGAAAGACAGGAAGAGAAGAAGGGACCTCTGAAAGAAGAACCCTTCCCAGGCATGGCTCCAGTGATCCACTTCCTCCAGTCATACCTAACTTGCCTACAGTTATCACCCAGTTAGTCTGTTCAAAGTGGGATAGACTGATCAGGTAATATAGCTCTTATGATCTAATCATTTTATCTATGAATATACCTGCATTAACAGGAGCTTTTGAGGAACACCTCATGTCCAAACCATAACATTCCACCCCTAACCCCTAGAAAAACCTCATTCCATCTCACAACCAAAATGCATTTAGACTCCAAAAGACTCATAGCTTTAACAGCTAAAAGCATTACCCAAAAGTCCAAGTTCATCTCATCTGAGACTCAAGGCAAACGCTTTGCTATGAACCTCTCTAAAAATAAGAAACAGCTGACATATATCCCATATACAGTGGCACAGAGCAAACAGTCCCATTCCAAAAGAGAGGAATAGGAACATAGAAAGAAGGGATGGGGGCCATGCAAGACCACAATCCAGCCAGGCAAACAGGTCCCCTAATTGCTCAGAACTCCACATACAGTATCTAGGACACATGGTGGAGAGATGTGCGCTCTAATGGGCTTGTACAGACCCATTCCTTTGGCCTTGCTGGCTGTAGTGCACATGGGCTTTTTGTCTGGTTCTTTCCATTGCCAGCCGCTTCTCTCACCAGATAGTCCATGTTACTAGCATCTCCTGGGCGCTCCATTCCAGCTTAGGCTTCAGCTTCAGTTTCATGCAGTGCCCTCTTAGGGACAGCCCACAGGAATCCCAACGCAGCTATACTTCACCTGGCCTCCCAGGTGAAGAGGAAGCTCTGCAATCTTGGTGGAAACCTCCCTGACCCCTTAACTAACGTCCTGCATTCCTGCGACATGGATACATGAAGGAGTGCTATCAGCTCACACAATACCTGGGTCTGTGATATCACAGCTTCAGCAGCCTCATGTACGGCTCAGCACGTAAAAAAAACAAAACAAACTTCCTAGTCCACCTCACACAGGGTGCCCCTAGGATCTCTTATCACAGGGATTTTCTCTTCAGTACCCTGGAGCCTACAGTGCGTGTGATCATACAAATTCCTGAGATGCTTTCAAGAAATCTTTCCTACATCTCTGAGCAAAGTGCTTCACATCTCTTTAGTGGCTATAATTTCTTCAACAAACACACCTTCTTTGGCACCAGCCTTACATGCACTTATCTGACCAAACTGCAAGCTTTAAAAATCCTTCATCTCTGCTTTCTGTTCCCAAACGCTACAGTAAACCTGGATAAAATCTCCCAGCAATAGCCATACCACTGACTGTTGTGCCACCTTGAAATTTCCTTCACCAGATTAGTCCATCATGTTTTAATTTAGCCTCACACAAAGCCTCAGGACATAGGCAAAATGTAGCCAAGTTCTTTGCCAGAATATAATATGAGTGGCCTTTAGTCCAATTACCAATAAGAGTGTCCTGATTTCCCTCTGAAACCTCATGAAAGCTGTCTGCATTCCTATCAGCATTCTGATCTTTTGAATTCCCACCAGAATATCACCCACTAAGCTCTGCTTACAATGTAATAGAGCTTTGCTACACTTTTCAAAGTTCCTCCCACAAACCAGCTGCTAATGCTTCTGAACTATAGGTTAGTCACAGCAATGACCCCACTCAGTACCAATTTCTGTTTTAGTAAGCTTTCTCATCACTGTGACCAAAAAAAACAAAAAACAAACAAACAAAAAAAAAAAAACCTGACAAGAACAACTTGAACTTGGAGGAGGGAAAGTTTATCTGGGGGTTCATGGTTTCAGAGGTCTCAGCCCACAGTTGGCTGACTCCATTGCTCTAGGCCCAAGGTGAAGCAGCTCATCATGAGAAAAGGGCCCAGCAGAGGAAAGCTGCTCACCTCATGGTGGGATCAGGAAGTAAAGAGAAAGGGAAGAAGAGAAGAAGATGCCATAGGAAGAACAACCCTTCTAGGGCATACTTCCAGCCATGCCCCACCTGCACAGTTACCACCCATTCAAAGTAGGATGGACTGATTAGGTCACAGCTCTCATAATCTAATCATTTCACCTCTGGATACTCCTGCATTAACAGAAGCTTCTGGGGAACACCTCATACCCAAACCACAACAAGGGGTTTGTATACAGAAATCCACAGTGACACATGCTGGGAAAATAATGAAAAAGTTGACTGGGGTTGGGGATTTAGCACAATGGCAGAGCACTCGCCTAGCACGCACAAGGCCCCAAGATCAGTCCTCAGCCCTGAAAAAAAAAAAAAAAGGTGATGTATGGGCAATGATGGTGATGAGACAACTAGTGAAATATACACAATCCTTTTCTAGAAAGCTACTAACTTCATATGTAAGTTAAACTAGAATTTCAATTCATGCATTATATCTATATTCATGGAAAATAGAGGACGTTTTCTCTGTTTAACGGAAAAATGAAAGAATATTCTTTCTTTCAGAAATACACATGATAAATAGATACTGGTAAGTTTTCATTTTTGTCAGAAACAAGTTGACTATGCATTTCATCTAAGATAAATGTTCCTTATTTTTTCTTTTAAATCAGCAAAAGTATGACACTGTTTCTCTTTGCTTTTTTATCCAGTGTTCCTACTGTACCCTGACCAAGAATAACAAAATTGAATTTAGAATGGGTACACAAAAATGGTTTGAACAGAGATGTATCCACTTAACATCTTCTAGAGAAATGATCAAATCTTGCTTCTCTTTCCTATATTGTTATTTTATTAATCTGGTTATTTTAAAAAATTAAGACAGGGGCTGGAGCCGTGGCTCCGCGGTTACGGCGCTTGCCCAGCATGCACAAGTACCCTGGTTCAAACCCCAGCACCCACGTACACAACTATGTGTCAAAGCAAGGAGAAACTCAAAAATTGATTCTCTCTATCTCTCTCCCTCTCTCTCACTGTCTTTCTCTCTTAAAAAAAAAATTAAGACAGTACAGATAATATTAATAAACTATATTATTATTTGCAGATCTTTCTAAAAATAAAAGTCTTAAATATGCATGTCCCTATCATCTGTGATGCAGTATTGCATAAGTACTGCATGATAAGTCATTCACTTGTGAATAGGAATTATTGGATATTATAATATAGAATATCCTCCATACACATTGTACTTAAAAATTAATATGAAATTTCTATTATTTCATTTTTTAAAATTTCAGGGGCCAACCAAGGATATAGCTCAGTAGTAGGGTGTGTGCTTAATATGTGTACAGCCCTACTTCCATCCCCAGGACCAAAACTCAAAATAAATAAAATACCAATTTACTTATCTTTCAAAACCTTATGCAGATGCTACCAGCTTCAATAAATTTTGCTTGGCTCCCTCACTTCTGAGAGTTAAACACCAATTTTTAGATACAGTTGAAACCTGTACTCTAAATTGTGTATTTACATATGAATCTTTCAATGAGATGTTAAACTGAAGAAATCTCTAGAACAGTGCTTGGCATCAACCAAGTGTTCAATTCAATTAATCCCATGTGGAACTGAATTAATGAATATAAATTCAAAAACGAATATAGTTAAGTCATACCAAGCGTAAAATAAGAGAATTTTAGTGTTAGAAGTAGGTGCACATGAACTGTTTGTGTCGTGTTTTTTTGGTTTTTTTGTTTGTTTGTTTGATTTAGAGAAGGACAGTGAGAGAGAGACAGAGACAGAGAGAATCAATTGTTTTATTGAGTTTTCCACATGGCTTTCGTTGCTCTGACACTCAGTTGTGTAAGTGGGTGCTGGGGTTTGAACCGTGTACTTGCGCATGCCAGGCAAGCACAGTAACTAAGGAGCCACCGCTCCAGCCCCTTGTGTCAAGTTTTTGAAAGTCACTTTTAAAGATGATCCTTTCCTTGGAAAAGTTTTATTTAATGTGTCTGTTATATCAGACAGCTCTGGTTTCATTTCTAAGGGTAGCTGCATTTTTGTTTAAGGGAATCTCCCTCACAACTCAGCCCAGACTCCCCCATGCACTAATGGCCCTCCCTCCTCTGCATTTCCACGACTGGAAATTCTTTCTGTCTCAGTCGGGTTCCTTCATTGTACTTATTTGCTCTCATATCTGCTACTACACTGAAAATTCTTTGACGGCAGAAGACTATCTTGTTATCTTAACCCAATGCCTAGCACATGAATAAGTGTTTAATAAATATTCATCAAAAAATAATTAAAAGTATCTCTGAGTTTAGAATTTCATTCTGCCAATAGTTTGGCCCAGGTCTCATTGGTGGTTGGAGACCCAGAATACGGACATGGGCTTTTGTACCAAAATTGACAGACCCTGGATTATAGGAAATGCCTGGGACATTCTAAAAAAATGTGCCAACTTGTAACAGTTTTTTTCAAACATCAAAAAATTCAGTAGGGCCACAGGTGTAGCTAAGGAGTAGAGTACTTGCCTCGTATGTACAAGGCCTTGGGTTCAACCCCAGCACTGTAAAAGGAAAACAAAAATAGTAATTGAGCTATATGCCTTTCATTTCACTGAAATCATTCAGTTATTTCCTTTATTTTAACTTTTTCCAGTACTGGGAATTTAACCCAGAGTACTCTACCACAGAGTTATATCCTGAGACCTTTTTTTATTTTTTATTTTCAGGCAGTTCTTGCTAAGTTGCTGAGGCTGGTCTAGAACTTGTGATCCTCTTGCCTTAGCCTCCCGAGTCTATGGGATTACAGCTGTGTGTTATTATGTCTGGTCGGTCTTATGCTTTTAAAAGGCTTTTATGCTTTTATGAGGGCTCCTTCCATAGTCAACTTAAAAGTATGTAGAACTTGATTTCATCTAATATAAATTTCTGAAGAATATTGTCTGTATTTAAAGTTGTGATAGAACAGCCAAGAGAGGACCAATACAATTACAGGGATAAAGATCGGAAACTGTATATTTCTTTAAAACAACAACAACAATTTTTTAAGAGAGAATTAATTTTGTTTTTTCATCTGATGTATATGTGGTGCTAGGGATCAAACCTGGGTCCTCATGCATGCCAGGTAAGTACTGTACTGCTAAGCCACCTCTCCAGCCCATGGAAATTGTGTATTTCTTGATAATCATTTCTCTACTTTAATATTTTCCCCCTCTAACCCTAAATGAACAGAACAGCAAAAATGGGAGGGAAGCTGGGCCTGGTGGCACACACCTGTAATCCCAGTGGCTCAGGAGGCTGAGTAGGATGATCACAAGTTCAAAGCCAGTCTCAGCAACTTAACAAGGCCCTAAGCAACTTAGCAAGATGTGCCTCGAAATAAAAAATATAAATGAGATGGGGATGTGACTCAGTGGTTGAGTGCCCCTTAGTTCAATCCCTGGTACCCAAAAAATGAAACAAAAAAATTAACCAGCAGGGAGAAAATAGGGAGAACGTGGAGCTGCTACATTCACCTGGGCCCCTACCTATGTTCTGCCTTTGTATCCTCCCTACTTACCACGCATTGCTGCTATTCTCCTTCCCTATCCACAGCCCAGGTAGGATGGCCCCTGGCAGTTCATCTTCCTCTTGCACTAGAGCTAGAAGCATCCAGGCAATATTTGCTACATGCTATACTGGATATTGGCTAATAGGTGGGTGGGGGAAAAAATCTGATATAGACTTTGTGCTTGTGGAGCTCAAGAGACCAGCAGAGAAGAAAATCATATGGTACACAAGGCTAGAATGAAGTGATACTCTAACACTTGCGTAAGAACATGTTACCTTGGCAGATGAGAACTGAGGGAGAAGAGAGAGCTCATTTATACATGATCACCATGCCTCTTTCCCACAATTTTCTAATCAATAAATTTCTATCTCCTTCAAATAATTCTGAAAATCAGATGGAATGACACAAGGCAAAATGTGAACAGGCTGGCCCCTGGTGAATGGTCAAAGCGTCTTGGGTGTTGTTATGTCATTAGGCACCTGGGCTAACTCAAGATTGTACCAGAAAGAATGGGACAGTCTTGAGCAAGGCCTAAAGAATGTCAGTGAATTCACTATGGGTGTACAAGTCTGCTCAAGCTGCCATAACAAAATGTCACAGAGTGGGTAGCTTAAGCAACAGAATTTTTTTTTCCTCAAAGTTCTAGAAATTGGAAGTCCACGATCAATATGTCAGCAGGGCTTGTATCATTCTGAGGCCTCCATCCTAGGCTTGCTCTCCAGTCTTCCCTCACACCTGTTTTTACCCTAAAATCTCCGCTCCTTATAAGGACACCGATTCTATTATATTAGACACCATTTAACTTAACTCTTTGAGGTCACATTCTAAGGTACTGTGGTTTAAATTTCAAATGTATGAATTCTGCAGAGACACCACTCAGCCCACAACAATGGGGAAGGCAGAGAAACCCACAGACAAGATGACTGCATCCAGTGGAAGAAATAATATGTGTGAATTGAAAGAGGATTGTGAAGCTCACTTAAGAGTGAATGAAATTAGACCTTTTTTGCAATAATAGGAGTTGAAGCTACAGAGGGGAAAGTACAGGTAAATCAAACCATGTAAGGTCTCTTTGTTGGTTTTGTTTGTTTGTTTGTTTGTTCATTTGTTTTGAAGACTGATCACACTAAGTTGCTGAGGCTGCCTTCAACTTATGATCCTCCTGCCTCAGTTTCCCAAGTAGCTGAGATTATAGGCATGCACTATGGTGCCTGGCTTCATGTAACGTCTTAGAGGATAACATATTAAGCAGTTCATGATACTGTAAGGAAAATGGAAACCACTGCAGAATTTCAAGCAGGGTAAATGTGTCACACAATTGAACTTGCAGTTTGAAAAATCACTCTGTCTGCATCATAAAGAATTACTGGAGCAGGGGGAGTATCTGAGAGGCATGTAAAGTAAAACAGATGAGAAAGGCTGACAGCTTGAGTCATGCCATGGAGATGAAAGGAACCCATACACTCGAAAGCTAATCAACATCTCAGCGATTGACAGAGACAGAAAAATGAGAATGACTGATGTTCCCAGCATCAGGCACATCACAGAGAAGGATGATAACAAAGCCAAAATTGGAACTTTGAATTCAAGAAACACGTAGAACTGCCAATACAGCACTGGATTCTGATAGTAGCTACTACTTATCAAACACTTGCTAAGCATCATGACATGTGCCAAAGACTCTATGCATACTAGCGTACACTATTTTGCAAAGGAGGAAGACGGTCCTTAATGAGATAAATAAATTGGCCAAAGGATCCCAGCTAAAAGGGAAGTTAAATCTTTCTAACTGCAGAGCCCATCTTGAAAACCACCACTGCCCCAATGGAGAACTGAAGAAGAAAGGGGCCTGGAAATACATATCTAGACATATTTAGGACTTAAAACAAAGCTTGGCAGGGCTGGGATGGCTGAGTGGTAGAGCATTTACCTAGCATGCCTGAGGCCCTGGGTTTAATACCCAGCAAGAGAGAAGAAGGAAAAGGGGAGGGGAGGGGAGGGAAGAAAGGATAAGGGAGGGAAGGGGAGGGAGAAGAAGGAAATAATGCTTGGCCTACTATCTTTATTTCCCAATTCCCACACCTACCATCAGCCCTACCTGACTCCAAGCCTTGATCCTCATCCATACCTGTTAGCAGACTATAAAATGGGTGGCAGGTTGGTGGTCCAAGCACAGGACCTAGGAGGCCAGATTCATGCTGTCAGCAACTGCACTAGCAATCTCAGCTTTTAGCTCCTTTTCTTATCACCATGGGCCAGTCTCCAGGATTTTAAAGATACATAATGTCCACTTAAGTAGTACCTCCACCTGTAACTGGCTGAGGAACCGAGACTCAAGCTGGGAAACCGAGACTCAAGCTGGGAAACCAAAACACAATGTTTGCTAATGCACATACCTTGTTTTAAATTTTTTAAATATATTGCACATGCAGAAAAGTGAACAGACCATATAAGAGGATACCTTTGTGAATTTTCACAAACAAAACTCATCTATGAAGCAACAATGAAACCATGAAAAGAACCACTCCAACTCCCTAATTGCTCCTGCCCCACCTCTACCTCCAGGGCACCACTATCCCAAATTCTGATACCACATATTAGTTTTGTCTGTTTTTGTGCAGCATATGAATGCAACTGAACAATGTATTGCTTTCTCATGTAAGTCTATATGTACTTTTAAAAGTCTGAAATGCAACTTTGAAATAAAATTTGTCATAGACAAGATATAAATATAATCCCATGATCTCATCTTTCCAAATTCTACAGACCCCTGATGTTCAGTACCTGTACATTTGTATTCTGAATTATACCCAGGTAAAATCACCAATGTGAAATGAATCCAGGTATGTTCATGGTCCATATTGGTACTGTGTTCCCACAAAGAGTCTGAGTCACTGACCCAGAATAACTGAAACAAATCCCTTCCTATGAATTAAAGATTAGAAGGTAAAATAATATTAATGGAGATGGAGGTTTTAAAGAGAAAGTTCCATCGTAACAGTTACAATGAGACAAGCTTTAGGTAATAATAAATGAAGTTACTCTATTGCTTTATCAAAACAAACCCTTCTCTAGTGAGAATCTTTTACACTGCTAAGGAACTAAGAGTTCCTTCAGTAAGTGTTTTGAATGTGCTATAGAAAACAATAGAAATGTCAATAGAAAAATTTAACCAGTTCAAAAAATTCTCTTCTAAAACAATTTCATAGAAGTCATGCATTTAACTTTTAATATTTTACTGTTTGTTTATTAAACTATACAATTTCATGTGGTACTCACTGAATTCTGAGTTTGGTTCTTATCTGATGTAAGAATTTCTTCGTGGGATGGTGATATAATGTTATATCGAAGAAAAGAGGGCTTTGAAAGTTCTCTGATCCATATGAATTATGACTTTTGCTGACAATCACAGCATAAAATCTTAAAATTAATTTTATTTAGAAAATTAAAACAATCATAATTTCACATTTATTGTCACCAAACTTTTAAAGTTGTCCAATGTTTCTAATGGAGAAGAAAACATCTATTCAACGCAGTTATCCAGAACACACAGTCTTTGTGTATGTTTGTTTAAACTTACATAGGCATAGCTGGAATCTAATTCCATCATGGAGAAGATTCACTTCATCTTCAGCACAGTGAAAATAATTTTAAAAATAATTTTAATAGGGCTGGAGCAGTTACAGCACTTGCTCAGCATGTGCAAGTACACGGGTTCAAACCCCAGCACCCACGGACACAGAGCAACAAAGGCCATGTGAAAACTCAATAAAAATTGATTCTCTCTGTCTCTCTCTCTCTCTCTCTCTCTCTCTCACTGTCTCTCTTTTTAAAAAAAGCTGAAAAATCTTATAAAAAATTATTTTAATAAATTTATTTTTCTTTCTTATACAAATCTGATGAAATTTTTCTCAGCTCTATGATTAATTTTAGAACATTTTTATCATCCCCCAAGAAACTCTGTACTTCTCAGCTATTATTTCCCATCCTTCCCATTCCTCCAGTCCCAAAGTACAGTGAATTCTTTGTGTGAGCTCCTATTGTGCTTGTTTGGATCATAATTTCCTCTTAAACCCCTGATATTCCTGATTAAACCTCAACGTTCCTCCCTAAGAAAATATCCAACAATTAGTTCAGCCTTTGTTGAACCAAACAAGATTCTGATTCCTATCTTAATGAATTGCCTTGTCAGAGAAGAATCAACCACCTGTGACCACAATTTTGCCTGCAGGACACTAGGCCTTTAAATGCAGTGGGAAGCAGCAACTCAGGGTGAATTTTAAGTCAGGTTATATTTTAGCAGGAGAAGTCTACATCTAGGTTGGGTATGAGAGCCTAATTTCTCTGTTATTCTTTCTTTTTTTTTTTTAAGAAAGAGAGAGAGAGAGAATCAATTTTACTTATTCTTTCACCTGGCCTTTGTTTCTCCAACACTTAGTTGTATATGTGGTACTGGGATTTGAACCCGGGTCTTTGTGCATGCTAGGCAAGTGCTCTAACCTCTGTGCCACTGCTCCAGCCCCTCTCTGTTATTCTTCAATTTTTTTTCAAGGTAAGATAGGAACCGGTGAGTGTTCAATTTGGCTACTTTTTACTTCTTATGTTAGCTATTATTAATTTTCCTGTTTATTTCCTGTGTGTGTGTGAGCACACTATAGTTCCTTCACTCATGCAAGCATTTACAGCCCTTAAACTTGCTAGGTGCAGAGGTCAAACTCAAAAGACACATTTCTAAAAGTTAACCAACCATGTTTTGTACAGCATGACTCTGAGTAAAATTAGTAGTATTTATAAAATATAAAATCTTACAAATGAAGATGTCACTGCAACATTATTTACAGTTCAGAAAAGATTTTTAAAAAGGATAAAGACTACACCTAAGTGGAGATCTTTATTGATTATTAATACGATGTTCTAAATGATCAGTAGAAATTCCTTATTTATTTCTAACCTTCTCTTGCTCCAAATTGGCCTAGGAACTCTTTAATAAAATTGTGTGAACTTGAATAACTATCAAAATGGATTTTAGATGAAGAACTAAATCCCCATCTGCCAGTTTATCTGAATTTGCCTTCTTCCAAATTGTTTATCCAGTGTCACTGGTGAAATACAGTCTAGAAGAAAATGCAATAAGCATTTAAAAGGAAAAGTCCATTCCATGCATGCAAAGTATTAAATTTAAATTGATTCAGTCAGTTATTTGTATTTAAACATATATTTATTGTCATATGTGAAATGAGTATGATTTTTAAATCAATGATAAAAAAGATTCATATTTGTTCTAAAAGAACAAATCTAAAGCAATGCCCTTACCTAATTCCTAGAATAAATAAATCAACATTTCCTATTTCACCTTGGATCTTCTTTGATTGAAAACCACAATTGTCATTTATCTGAGATAGTAAGTGGATGGATAAAGAGGGGAGAAAAATCATATGTACCATAAAACTTTGAGGTCTGTCTACCTGCATCTATCTTTGACTACGACTCTCTTTAATTAGACCACCCTAGTCTGGAAGAAAACTGAATAATTTATATTTCCCTTTCTGTTTTCTGGTGCACAGTTTAAAAAAAAAAAAAAAACAAACAAGCAAGCAACAGACCAGAGCAGAATTCATGTCCTAAACCAAAGAAGAAAGGAATAATCTTAGTTATGTTCTATGAATGTTAAGCCCCCTCTCCATTTCTCATCTGATGCTTTAATTATAATGCCTGCCACAGGAATTTCTTAATTTGAATATTCTAAACAGTAATTTTTAGCAAACTTAAAATTACCCACAGTGACATATATGAAAAGATGACTTCCTGAGATGTCAATTTGTTTTCTCAACATTCCCCCCAAAAACTTGCAGAATAGGACTCAATTGCATTTGGGAAAGGATTCTCAAAGGATTCTCAAACATCCAGAGCATGGAAATGGTCCCACAGAAACCATCCTCAAAGCCTTTTGACAGTGCTATGCCCCTAGTCTTATATTGCTCAGGTGACTTAGCTGAATTTCTACCCTGCCCTAATCTTGTTTGTCTGGCCTGTCAGTCAGAAGTTCTTCAGGTGGGTTGGTCAAAACCAACTGGATCTAAGATGGCTGCCAGAGACCCCAGACAACTTCCAACTTTATAATTCAATTGCATGCTAAATGACACCCCCCCCAACCAGTGCATGACAGTTGACAATTGCCATGATGACAATCAGAAAGAACCATAAAAGGAAACAGGAAAGTGACAAGGGGAGTCCCAGAAAATCTTCCAGAAAAGATAGGAGCCTATCTCACTCCCTCATTTCTTTTGTCCTGTATCTATGACCTCCTGGCTCCCAACAGGTTGAGAAGTGTTCTGAGCCTTTCTTCCTATTTCTCCTATTCTTGGCCAAGAATAAACCTTCCTTCAGTGTTCAATTAGCACTAGATCTTTTCATTGGTTCCATAATTCCAAGAGGGACAAAGGACCCAGACTGGGTCAAAAATTGATTAGAACAGGAATCCACATTGCAGAGATCATTCATTTTCTGGTGGGGTAGTGCAATGTGAGTGCTTGATTTCTAGTCCTATTTGGGCAGGTTGAACAATGCTGTTCAATTCTTTATTCTCTTGAACTCTGGGAAGACTCTTGACAGAGAGTTAAAGAATTTACCACAGTTGCTAAAAATGTTATGTTCCTGTGTCCCACTAACTTGAGAACAATGGAAAGGATAGAGGCAGAAAGAGAGGTCACAACATTTGGGGAAATTATATATACCCTTGTCACTGCTTAATTCTTAATGCAATAGGATAGATCAATAGAACACCAACAACCCCTTACATGCTTCCATTATTAGATCTGTATGAACTAAATTTCCTGAAGGAAATATAATAGTAAAATTCAAGCATTATATTAATCCTCAATATATTTCTATAATTCCTAATTCAAACTCATTCCTACCAATATGCAATGCTGGCCATTTCTATTCTCGTTTGTCACTGCCTCAGACCCATCTTTCAAGAGACATTTTGTTTGTCAAGGTTTTATTTCCTTTTCCTTCCTCTTTCAACTCTGCCCTGGTCCCCATTCTCCTGTGAATATCTCTGCAGAATATGTAACAGGGTTTTCTCAAACTTCAGCATTTTAAAGAAACACTTATTCCAACCATCAGTTTCCATGTTTTTAAAAAAATACTGCCATTTCCCATTTCTGACCACTATTAAACAGGTTGTATTCTATGCAAGGGTTAGAAAGCATACTTCCGAGTGAGTCGTCTTCATTACCTATCTTAGATCTAAGAGGAAGGAGAAGAAATGATGACCCAAAGGACTATAGGGGGAAAAAAAAGAATAGCGCTTTCTTAGAATATAAAAAGGACAATTAATATCTTTACAGATTGTGTTTTAAGGTCTTCATTTATATTGCTGGGATTTTTTGTTTTTGCATTATTTTTGGGGAAAAAAAGAAACCCCCAGGGGTGTTTTACCACTGAGCTATATCCCGAGGCCCCCCTCCGCATTTTTTTTTTTGAGACAGGTTTTTACTAAGTTGCTGAGGCTGGCCTCAAACTTCTGATCCTCCTCCTTCAGTTTCCCAAATTGCTGGGATTATAAAGTCTGTGACATAGTACCCAGCTTATAATGCTGCTTTTAATTCTCACAAAAAATGTATGTGATGGATACTATTATCTCCAGGAAGAAAGCTGTGTCACTGAGAGGCAAAATCACTTGCCCAAGTTCCCACAGTCACTAGAAGAACCAGAATTTCAATCCAGACAGTCTGACTCCAGAAATTTTGTCACTCATGGTTAATTTGCTTCTTTCAAAACAAATAAGGGTTGATTACTTCAAAATTGGTGAGACTGGAAGTAAAATTAAGAGTGATTTATAACCAAAACTCTCAACTCTTTCTTTTGGTACCAGGGATCGAACCCAGGGGTACTTAATCACTGAGTCAAATCCCCAGTCTTTTTTATTTTTAATTTTGAGACAAGGTCTCACTGCTGCTGAGGCTGGCCTCAAACTTGTAATTCTCCAGCCCCAGCCTCCCAAGTTGCTAGGATTACAGTTGTGTACCACCACACCTGTCTCTAATTTTGTGATTCTTCACGTGAACTGTAATAGTTGAGTCAAATAAGGATTTAATTGATGTTTTTGGCATTTATTAATATGCAAAGAATTTGATCAAAAGCTATTCAAGAGTGAAATCATTTTTGGAAATATGGAATTCATTTTATGGTATTTAAACTCAGCGATAGAATAACCATATATCCTAGTTTACTCAGAAAATCTCTGTGCTGGCAAAATTATTAATGGCTTTTCCATTCACCATCAAAACTGTCCCATATCCTCCTGCCTCAGCCTCTGGCATTACAATCACGCACCACAGTGCTCCTAGCTTCAGATAATTCTTTATAGCAATCATAGAAGCCATAGGCTTGCACCAGTAGCAACCAATAGCTGTTCATGTCCAGCATTTACCTTGGTCTTCGTATGCATTTTTTCATACAGATCTAATAAAAGAAGCATGTGGTCCCATCCTCTAACTTTCTATTTAGCAAAAGTCTTACTTTGTTTTGTTCTACCTATAAAATTTATTGGGACTAGTAATTAACAGTGATACTTCAAAGGCAAAGATGAAAATAAAAGAAACACTCTCCTTCCCTACCTCAAAAAATAAGTCGTAAAAACTTTCTGTGCCTGCAAGCCTGTATAAGCTCACCTCCTAAATGTTAGTTTATAATTGCACATACTCATAAAGGGAGGAGCCTACTGACCTTTCCTTCTCATATATTTTTTATAGGATTTGATATACCACCATGTGAATTCTAAATGATCCTTTAGTTGTCTTCTTAGAATCATTATCATTATCTGCATAAAAGCTGGAAAGTGCTGCAATTTTCATTTTTTCACCTCCTCATTTAAGATCAGTTGCTCTTACTGTCATGAGGTCCCTGGGGCCTTTCCTGGTTTCTCTGTTCTGCCTCTTCCTTCTTTCCAACACCTCATTTCCCTCTAGTCCTTTTTCTACATCACTTTCTCTCCTCCTTCAATATTTTCCAGTCTACAATAATAACCCTAATGACATCCATGTCTCTAAGGATTCCATTATCACTTTTTGGAAACAAGCCACTGTTCAATTTCACTCTCACACTGAGCTTCCTATACTGCCTCCAACTCAGCTCCTGCCTCAGAAGGCCTATGTTGTTGTTGTTGTTGTTTTTCTTTTCTTCTTCATATCACTTCAAAATTCTGGAAAAAAAAAAAAAAAAAAAAACTACTTCATCTCAGTCCTTTTACCGAAACCCCCGGATCTCCTTATCCATGGATCACATTGGATCTAGTAGCTCAGCCATATTGTCTCCTCAGGGAACAGCAAGCAAATTAGGCTTTCCAACTTCTGGGCTTCATTTCACCATATAACTTAGGAAAATCTTTGGAATAGTGACCTGCAGAAGGCAAGGAGGAAATCCCTGCCTCACGCATAAAGGTCAGTTTATGCGTGCTCTGAAGCACTGGACTCCATTTATTCTATTTCAGTCCACAGAGTTAGAGACACTGGAGAGCAGAGTCAACCATTGGTCCCAGAAAGTGGCTCCGTGTCAATGATGAATCAGTATGAGGGAGACACTGCCCACTCTATCCCGCTTAGTGATTTAAAAGTTTTGACAACACTTTCTTAGCCAGGATCTTAGTATCTAAACTTGAACTGCTGATGATACCCAATAAATATTCATCTTCAACTTTCCTCCTTCTACTATGATTTACAACACTAACCAATCTTAGTTATCCAAAGATAGGTTTAAAAATCTCACTAGGATAATGACATGTCATTATTAGTCTCTATAAAATTTGCTTGGAGGTGTGTTACCTTTCTAGAAAAACCCATAATAAAGTCTGGAAAATCACATTTAATAGAAGAAGTGAATTTCATTTAAGATTTAGGAAAAGTAATTACAGCTTCAGAATCAAGTAGCCAAAATTAAATTATCTATTCCACTCCATAATAATGTTTTAAAGTTATTTCTTCCTAATTACCTGTTAACTTATTCCTTAAAACAAATGATCTTGTTTGAGATAGGTATCAAAAACAAAGATGAACTCATTCCAAACAGAAAATCAACTGTACCATATGTTTTAGAGTTAACATCAATCTTAACAACAAGATTCTTAACGCAGACCAGAATTTTGATAAATCCCAAAAAGTCAGCACAGGGCTTTGTCAGCTTCACAATTAGACTCATAAGAATTTCAGCAATCTCTTTTGTCTTTTATGAGCAAAGATCATATATATTTGCTATGACTAAAATTGATATGCTTGGGGTAAAATGTTTGGAAATGAAACTACTAGAGACTCAGAAACATGCAGTAGCTATGCCTCAGAAAACCACAGAACTCAAAATTTTAAAACAACAACAAAAAGAAAGAAGTCTGAACCACTTGTCCAATTTATCCAAATATATTATCCTCTCATTTAAATTACAAAATATCTGGGGTTGGGGATTTCGCTTAGTGGCAGAGCGCTTGCCTAGCACACACAAGGCCCCAAGTTCGGTCCTCAGCCCTGAAAAAAGAAGATTTAAAAAAAAAATAAATTACAAAATATCCAATTTATTAAAAAGCATTTTAAAAATGCAAACTCAAATCAGACTTCACACTACATGAGGTTCTTCAAAGTGTGGCCTGTATTTATACAATAAGCTAAAACCTTATTGCATGATGTAGAGCAAATCACACATACAGATGGGAAAAGAGAAGAAAAAAACTACAATTAATCTCAATTTTCTCTCTGGAAAACAGGATATCTGTCCCTATTGTCATGATGCATTAGATAAAATAGAAATATCTAAAAATAACACACACACTTTAAAGGCTAATTTGAAGTGATTTATTTTTAGACAAGATGTATGCAAGGGCATACATCTCAAACTAATATTCTTGCTTCAAATTTTTACAAGTGGAATATGGTGCTGAAAGTAAGCAGAAATATTTAATGGTCTTTTTCAAGAACTCTTCACTAAAAAAAAAACCAACTGCAAAATAAAAGTTGCCATTTCAAACTGGGCACCTAGATATTACAAATTTCTTATTTCTCTGTCTCCCAAAATGTTGCCTAGATTCAGAAATATCCGACTATGCAAAGTTTCTATAAGACAAAAGCTATTAATTTATTAGAAAAAAACTCTAGAGTATTTTTTTAACCATATCTAAAACCATTACAAATAGTATCTGTAGCAACCAGGAGAGAAAAAAGAAAGCACTGTCAATTAACAGGCCAAAACCAAAATCCAATAGAATGATTGTGATCATGTAAAAGAAAAAATAAACCCATCCCTTGGTGTAGTCACACTGACTTAATTTCTTAGAAGCCTAACTTCTGCATTCCTGAATTATGACCAGGGACAGTGTTGAGAGGAACAAGGGACCTCATTGTTACCTGTCTACACTCTAGCTAAGAGGAGGAAACACCTATTGTGTCACTACACAGTAATTCCTGGCTAAGAACTGACCCTGAGCCTGATGAGAAGCTTACAGAACCGATTCCAAAGCAGTCCTTTAATGGTCCTTGTGTGCAGAAGTTGAATGGGTTCAGCAATCAGTGGTTGTGCTGAGTCTGGAATCTTTTTAGGGGACATGAGGTCTATGTTACATAAAGACTCAAAAGGTCTTAAATGCGCATGGCAAAGGTTGGGAGAGACTCGGTTAGAGAGAAAGAGGAGGACCAAGAATAAGCTTGTAAAGAAATTTTAAAGTTAAGCATTAGTCATTTTTTTACTTGTGATACCAGTGATACAAACCACATAGGCAGGAAGATCTCTTTTGCTTCATTATTTGGATTTGGGTCTAGAGACCCTATATTTTATGACAATGCTATCATTTTGTTGAAACAATTCCAGAAATTGTGGTTGAGGAACTCAGGAGAGTAAAGAATCCCATTTGTCCCTACTCAGGTTTTTCTTCTAAGAGAGGTAATGAGGATTAATAAAAGACATGGCTGAACAGGAATATCATTAGTCTACCTAGAGTGAACTGCCATTGGTCAATTTGTAGAGGCAGCTAAAATTAAATTCTTAATATAATCTAATGTCAATTAAATGTTCAAAACAAAGAATGATCACCTGAAAAGTAATCTACTTAATAGTTAAAATTTGAGCCAATTGGCTTGTTCTACAAATATAGTTCTCCTTTCTTCCTAAAACATTGGTTTGTGAAGTTGAATTTTTCAGATGCTTGGAATATTCTAAATTTTGTAGGCAAGTCCTCAAAAATGGAAGGTACTTTGCTATTTCTTATAATAGGAAATTTGGCTTCTTGTGTTAGCAATGGCAAATTACGCTTTTAACCCTAAGTAATTTCAAGGACAGAAAAGCAAACTAAAATCAGAAATGAAAATTAGAGGGCAAATGTTATGGTTTGTACAATTACAAAGAGACAGCACTATTATATTTTGGAGTCTATGATGCTACCAGAGGGCGGCAACAGCTGCTGGAGGCTGGCAGCTCCCTCCAGGGGTGAAACACTTCAACGTGGAACCAATCTGTGCTTGCCCACAGTTGGATGATATGCTCTCAATGGCTCAGCTGGCATAGACCATTCTACCTTTCTATGTTCCAGCCCCATCGGTCTCAATCTTTGGGCATTTTCTTTTGGCCATCATTTTCCAGCTTTTCAAATTACATTCTCCGATTCCCTCTGAATCATCCCAAATCACTGAGCCCTAAATTAGATGCTGCACTATAACAGGAGACAAATTATCTCCAAGAAGAGGGACTGCCTCACAATGAGGTCATGGAAACTCCAGTTTCACAGTTTGAAAAACAAAAGCATTTCCCTTTCTCTTTCACCTCCCAGGGATTTTTTTTTTTCTTTACAATAGATTAAATCTGACAAAGTAAAAATATAAGCAGCTGGCCTTGTGGAATCTGACCCAGATTAGAATTTCTGTGTTTCTCTAGTACCTCATTTTCTATCATTCAGTGTTTAAAAAAAAGAAAGAAAATTTGTTTTCTGTGATACATTTTAATCAGAGTCAATTATTTTGTTTCCCAATTTTGAAAAAGAAAATTTGTACACTGCTGCCCTTCCATTTCATAAATATATATAGGGTATATTGCTAGGTATCAAAATCATAAAGGTCAACCCTGACTCCTGCACTCAGGGAGGCTGCAGTCCAGGAGAAGTCACATCATAATTATCAATGGATATTTGAGGCTGCAATTGCTCCAGGGTTCACTGAAAATAGAAAGGAAATAAACTCAGCCAGACTGAAAGAGAGAAGAAAAAGGCATTAGAGAAGGTTTTCTAGACAATACAACCCATGACTCACTCTTCAGGGACAATGGGACTTAACCAGATGGGAGGGAGACAGGTGGGCAAAGGAGTGGGATATTTACACACAGGTGTGACGGTGAAGGAGCAAGAGCTCTGTCATGGACATTCTACCACAATTAAAAAAAAAAAAAAACAACAGCATTGGGGGATTGGGGTGAAATCTTCAGAGCTTTGTTGGGTAAAACCTCCGTGCCTCAGTTTCTAAATCTGCAAAGAAGAAACAATATAGTGTCCACCTCATACGATTCATGTAAAGTACTTGGAACTGTGATTATTTTCTAGGAAGTACTCAATAAATCTTAGCAATTATTAGCATGAACAGAGAACAAGGGATGAGTTTGGGAGAGAACCTACAAGGGCATGGTGCATTTGAGTTACCTTCCCCAAAGGGAAAATAAAAGTCCAATAGAAGAAAGGAACCCAGAAAAGATAACTGCACCAGGGGTCACTGGAAGTGACACTGTAAAGGCAATCTGCCTTTCCTTCCTGGAATGCTCACTGAACTTTGAATGCATGCTAAGTACACTTCCTTGAAGCTACTTACACTTTAATTACTGCTTGGAAATAATCTGTCAGTGAGAATTATTTATATTTTAATTTTTAATACACCTTTCCATTAAGATACTTCTTTTTAAGAAAGACTGGAGTGCAGTCCTATATCTATAGTTACTGGACACGTGAATAAAAACCTGTTTTTGGTTACACATGAGCCAGATGACAGTCTGCGATGGAGTAATGGTATGCTCTGATGTCACATACGTAATAGAAAGCTGACTAACAGAAACGTCAGGATGGGGGCTGAAGTGATGGTTCTGTGGTTACGGCGCTTGCCTAGCATGTGTGAGTACACAGGTTCAAACCCAAGCACAATGACATGTTGGAGCAACAAAAGGCCACGTGAGAAACTAAATGAAATTGATTCTCTCTCTCCCTCTCACTGTCCCTCTCTCTTTAAAAAAAAAAAAAAATTGACTTTTAGCTCAAACGTTTTGTACCATGCATTGATTATATATTTCAGAGATTTTAAAGATGTGCTGGAAGCTCCATCCCTAATCTCATAAATGCTTCATTTACACAAACTTTTTTTCCCACCCACACTGGCACATAAAACTGATGGTGTCATATGAATATCACTCACCTGTATGGGCATATGAGGAAAGCACTAGAAACACTGAGCAAACTCTTATTTAGGAACATGCCATGGACTGAGTGCATAAGACTGGTTTTCCTATTAAGCAACAATTAACATTTTCTATTATGCATACATGAAATACTGAAGGACTACACCTTCCTTGAGAAATGTCTAGAACTTAGTTTCTTCTTGTGTCCTGATCTTCTTAAATGTTTGCTGCCAACATTTTTCATTTCTGAGAACAAAAACATGCTATTCATACAGGGATTACCTTGTATGCCCAGGGGCCCCCCAGCCTCTGCTCCATCAGCTTTCTCACATTGGCCAGAATGTCCCAGCCACAGAAGTTATTCATCATGGTAATGCTGTCCAGAAACATCCTGATTACAGGGAGACAACACTGAGCAGCACCATCCAATACAGCAGTCATTCTGGCCAGACCCTATTTTAGCCATGTGCTATTTTTACATGAAACATGCCCTACACTTGTTCAAAGCTAATCTCTAGGTACTAGAGAAACACTTTTAATGCCACAGAAGTTCTATGTACAGAGTAGGTCATAATACCTATAAATGTAAAGATATCTTGGATGTTAAATAGTTTCCCAAAATAGGTATTGATGCAGTAAATGATTCATTTGACTGAATATATGCTGAATTTGAGGTTCATTCATGTTTGGGAATATGGAGAATGCTATTCTGGGATGGCATCATTCCAGAAAAGTGGAAAACGTTTAATTGAATTTCTTTCACCACTTTTCCAAAACAAACAGGGGTGCATTACATAATACAAGCAGCCACAGGCTTTAACTGCACCTGACCAAGTCTGAGAAGACCTCCAAAATCTGCTCTAAGTAACATTTTGCTTCATGGAATTACCAAAGCCAGGTTTCATTAGACTTGACTTAAAGCCTTCTCTGACTACATAACACTAGGAAAATCCTGTTATCCACAATACCCAGCTGGGTCACCCAACCACAAGCCAACTCAAACACAGAGGTAGTATGAGCGGCTGGGCTGACAGCTACGTAGGTCTCCACTAAATATGAAGCCTGAATACTGGGACTTTGGCTGAACCACCAGGATTCCTGCATGTGTTTATAATTACCCATAAAAGCAGCCATTAAGCCAGACACTTCCAATTTGCAAACTAGTTTCTATCAGTTATTTGGAATTTTACTTCAGAGGAGGGAGGGATAAACTCTTCAAGATCTAACAGAACTAACATTCTACTTGAGTCTGATTCTTTAATAATTAACACTTTGATTCAATAAACTACAAATATGGTGTCTATGAAGAGTTGAAGACACTCTCCTGAAGTGAAGCATTTTTAATAATTTAGTTACTTTAGTTTAATTAACATACCTTTGACAACTTGGCTGTTCAGCCACCCTCATCTTGCAAATAAAATCCTGCCAAATACATCTATAGAAACTATCACCACTTCCCTTACCTCAATATATCCAACCTGAATTACTGAGCCCCTCTCCCTGTCCTTCACCCACATCCATACACCAATATGCACGCATCACCCAGCAGATCCACGCACCCAACTCAAATATCATTTCCTCCTTGAAGAAAGCCCCGTCTGCTCTCCTCAGGCTGCAACACTAAACAACATCATTCCCAACCCTCCTGGACTCTTCCTTAATTACAGGAACTGCATCTTATTTAGCTTTAATCTTTCCCAATGTCTTAAAAGAAGACACCTAAAGAACATTTAAAACAAAGATTTAGAAAAGAAAGAATAGATGGATGAACTGAAAATCAGAGAATCCAGAGATTTCTATTTTCTCAGTTAAAATTATTATTTATTCCTCTCATAATTTTTTTTTAATTGAGGGACAGTGAAAGAGAGGAAAGAGATAGAAACAATTTTTATTTAGTGTTTCATGTAGCTTTCTTTGCTCCCACACTTTGTTGTGTACGTGGCGCTGGGGTTCGAACCGGTGTCCTCACGCATGCCAGGCCAGCACCATAACTGCTGAGCCACCGCTCCAGCCCCTGCTCTTATAATTTTAAGGCTCAGTGGTTACGTGTTTGCCAAGCATGCACAAGTACACGAGTTCAAGCCCCAGCACCATGTACACACAAGGAAGTCTCAGAGCAGTGAAAATCTAAATAAAATTCTCTCTCTCTCTCCCTCCCTCCCAGCCCCATACTGTCTCTCTCTCTTTAAAAAAATAATAATTTAAAATCAATTATTTGGAAAAGTGATTGATGTATTGTGCTTTTCTGCGTGCTGAGCATGCGGTTCCCTTGCTGGTTACATTTTCAGAATGCTGTCACCTGAATTCCTTTATCTGTTTCTGTCTTTGTCAGTTGCTTTCTCTTTCATGACTTTAAAATATTTGAGCTAAGATAGTTTTTCCAACTGTCAATCCAACCGTATGTTTGGGTTAACGTGACTCATATCTATTATAAACTGAACAGGGCCATGAACACTTAGAGACAAATGAGACTGAATTATCTGGGTTCTTGAAAAGTGCTCTCTCTTTAACAAGGACAGGTGTTAACAGGTTCAACCTCAGGTCCCTTTTAGCCTTCTGTATTCTGCAGAAATAATTATCTGTATTTTCCTATGAGAGACCTGCCATACAAGTTTCATGAGAAGACAGAACAAGAGCTGTCTATGGTAGTCAGTTTCCCATTACCACGACCAAAACACCTGACAAAAACAACTTGCAAGGAGAAGTTTGTTTTGGCTCATGGTTTCAGAGGTTTCAGTCCCTAATTTCTTGAACCTGTTGCTTTGAGCCTGCGATGGCACCATATATCATGGTGGGAACACATAGCAGAGGAGGCCTACTCACTTCATGGTGAGTAGCGAAAGAGAGAGGAAGAAACCAGTGTCTCAAACTTCAAGGGTACAACCTAATGACCAAACTTTCTTTCATGAGGCCACACCTTCTAGAGGTTTCCCACCTTGCAGTGCCACAGGCTGGTGACTAAGCCTTAGCTTCTGGGCGTTTAGAGAACATTTAACATCCAAAACTGTGGCTAGACATTATGGCCCATGAACCAATCCAGGCTACTACCTGTTTCTATAAATAAAGGGTTTTTCCTTTCTGTTTCTTTTTTTTTTTCTTTTGTTGTGGTACTAGAGATTGAACCCACATCATCTACCACTGAGTTACATCCCCAGCCCTATTTTACTTATTTACTTTATTAGAAACGGGTTTTGCTAAGTTGCTGACACTGGCCTTGAACTTGTGATCTTCCTGCCTCAGCCTCCTGAGTCACTGGGATTACTGGTATGTGCCACTGTATCTGGCTTAAATAAAGTTTTATTAGAACACAGACAAACAATGGTTTACAGATTTGTCTATGTCCGCTTTTGTGTTAACCATAGCAGAGTTGCAACAGGGACAGAATAATAGGCAAAGCCCAAAATATTATCGTTTGCAAAAAACTTCAGCAATCCCTAGTGTAAATAATGTGCACTGAGGTGTGTGACTTCCTGCCTCAAGAACTCTCCTCTGTTTCCTGAATGAGACCTAGAATTTCGCCATTAAAAGTTTTAAAAAAGTGTACACACACACCCGAAAAGTAAAATACCTTAAACATTAAGGGAGATAGTTCCATGGTAGGAATCAAATGATCCCTACATGATGCACTGCAGGGAAAATAGAAGGGCTCCAGGAAGCCAACACCAATTAGGCAGGCACAAATATAAAACTGATTCCATCCCAATTTGATATGGGTCTACCATGGACAGAGAAGTCTCCAGATTCCACATACTGAGAATAGAATTAGTTCAATTTTCTGACACTGTGATGGGTTTTAATTTAAATTTACTTCCTTTCCTACCTGCCCTTATATCCAACCACCAATACCTCGCAGGTATTGCTGGATGATCGGTACAATAGTAAAACAGAAGCAGCAAGCGGTCTGTCTATATTATCACCGCTTTCAAACTCTGATAAAATAATGTGCTTAAGTCTCCACGACCATGACAACAAGTACAGGAAGTATAACATAATGCATTCCATAATGCGTTCTGTAATAATTCATTTATACAACTCCCAGCAATAGGCAATACTTTATGTGGTGAAGGAAGTCAGAAACAGTTTGCCTGGCAGGGAGGAGGCAACTGAAAGAAAAGGGAAATGAAGGAAACATCTGCGATGATGGAAATGCTCTATATCTCGTTTTGAATGGTATTTATATGGGTCAAAAATCATTGAATTGTGCATTTTTCCTTATATCAGATATTCTTCCATTTTTTTAAAAGTGACTGATATTGCCAAATAAAGGATCTGATATTGTTTCCAGCTATGTCTTTAGAAATCTGGGACGTCTTTGAGATCATTACCATTATATAATTTCCCCTCCACAGTAACAGATAAGAAGGAAAGAGAAAGAAAGAAAAAAGAAAGGAAGAGGGAGACGGTTTTCTAAGCCCATTTCCTTCACAGGTACGTTCTTGCAATAAGCCATCAGACATCCGCCTTAGGACCTAATGAGCTGAATGAGCTGAAAAGCAGAAAATAACGAAAACGTGGAAAGGGTTTTTTCTTTAAATTCTGTTCATGTGTGCTTCATTGGAATATATTCAACAATATGCTCGCATTTCCACCTTAAATTATACTACATTTACTCTAATTTTCTACCAAATTAGACTATAAATTAAATTATTTAGTTAAATATAAGTTAATTAAATATATAAGTTAATATATATATAAATATATAAGTTAATAAATATATAAGTTAATTAAAGTATCAAACATTGTTAATACCATATTAACAAAATTTGTCTTTCAAATTTGAAGTCATTAGGGTATACTCTCTAAAAATAAAAATAGATAAGTAAAAAAGAGATTTAAGAAATAAATAAAGGGCCATGGCATTCTTGAAAAGTACCTGACACTCCTACTAATTAAGCTCTCAATTTATGCCATTTGAAAAATATAAATCAGTTCTGCTTTTCGGATAGGCTATATTTTTCAAACAGAAGTTTAAAGACAAGCATCATACTGATACATTAATCCTGACTTAGGTTGCTTGGTTGAAGTAAACACAATTCAGAGTAATAGGATGTACTTAAACTAGGCAAAAATTCATGCTACTGAGACAGCCCAAGTACCTGAGAGATAATCAAATGATCAAATTTAAATGAGGGGGGAAACATGTTATAAAATTAGTAGAGGTCTGAAACCATGTATTGCCTAAAAATCTAGGATTATCTAATTAATTTCCACCTTAATCACAGAGGAAAACCAGAATTTACATGTTAAAAGAGATCCTATAGGTCAGTAGCGGAACCTATTCGTTATCCAAATAAACTGGGCACCTCACTGAGTTCGATATGACCCTACTCATTTCACTACCCTCTCCTACTTGTCTCATACTGGATGGTTTCAGCAATGCCAGCAACTGCAGCTACTCGCTGAAATAGCCTTCTCTTATACTATTTCATCTGCCAAACTCATAATTCGTCTGTTACTCAAGCTCATTCAACTCCTCCAGGAAGCATTTTCTAAGCCCTCTCTCACCAACCTGAGCCCCAGTGTTAGGCAAATCTCTGTTCTTCCAGAATGCATTTTCCTCACTCATTCATTCATGCATTCACTTAATCACTCAAATATTGAGTGTCATTCTGAGCCACTAGGCTGAATGTTTGAGATACCGAGATAAGGAACACAGTTCTGTCCTGGGGGAGGCTCCGGCCTGGATGCTGCTGAAATCAGTCCTTAACACACCTATCTAGTCTCACTTGGAGATCGACCACTGACCCTTTCGTAGCACCAGAACCCAATATCATATATGGTACACAGAGGCTCAATAGATGTTTGTTCTGTTTCACTTTTGTAAAAATCAGAACTTAAATTTTTCATGTTTTAATGAGTGAAATGATCCATAAGCAAGATTTAATATTTAAAGTAATTGTGGATATACCCTAATAAATATGTGTGCCGCACTGTTTTACCTGTCAAGACATGGGTGCTGGCAACCATTACCAGTTTTGATTTTTATTAATTATGCTTCAATTATTGTCATAATTCCAATAGTTTATGTTATTCTATGAATGAAGGTTAGAGGACTGCTAACCCTCTCAAGGAAAAATTTTAAAAAGGAAGTTTTGCTCTGATTTTAGAAGAAAGATCTGATAGCTTCCCACCAAGGAGAGGTCACATTTCCACATTTTAGCCTCTACAGCGTTCATTCAGTAACCATTTGTTAAGACTCTAAGTGTCAGGCCCTTTGATGAGGGACAGGGACAATAGGTAAGGATTCAACAATGAGGAAAATAGACAATGTTCTTAGGCTAATGATGCTTCCGTACTACTGTGGGGCTAAGGATAAAGCTTCATCCTATCAGCAAAAAGAAAAAAAAAATTGCCATAGTTCATTTTGTGATACTATAACAAAATATCTGAGACTGGATGCTTTATAAACTAAAAAGGTTTAATTGGTTCATGATTCTGATATTTGGAGAGTCCAAACAGCATGATACCAGTATTCTGATGAGAGTCCCCTAGCTTGATCACAATGTAGGAGAGAAAAGGAAAAGTGACGCTCTGCATGCGGAAAGGGCCAAGTGCATGGGGTGACCTTACTTTAATAACAACCTACTCAGACAGTCTTCAAGAGAACTCAGTTCTTCAAGGACTACATTAATCCCTTCTAAGGGTGGGACGCCAATATCTAATTACTTTTCACTAGGCCCTACCTCTTTTTGTTTTCTTTTTAAACTTTTTTGGTACCAGGATGGAACCCAGGGGAGCTTTCCCACTGAGCTATGTTCCCAGTCTTTTTTATTTTGAGAGAGGGTCTTGCTAAGTTGTTGGTCTCACTAAATTGCCAACACTGGTCTTGAACTTGCAATCCTCCTGCCTCAGCCTCTCTAGTCACAGGGTACAGGCAGGCACCACCAAGCTAGCGAGGCCTGACCTCTTAGAGCTCCTCCCCCTCTCAACCCTGTAACACAGGGAGGGAAGAACAGGAAAACGGAACACACTCAAACCAAGCTCAGCACACATCAGCAAAGGATTTCAAGTCGGGAAGCAATGTGCTTAACACCAGAGTTTTAAAAATGCTCAATTTCATTCTTGAATTTTATCAGATTTTCAGGTCTTTTTTGTAAGTTTTAAAAGTTTCCCCCTACAGTTTGCAACTACTCTTCTCAAAAGTAAGCTTTCAGAAGGACTCACGGTACTTGCTGCCTGCATTTGTTGATTGGATCTTCACTTTTCAAACTGTAGCAAACTGGCTTCCACCTCTACAACTCTGTGAAACCACCACAGTGATTATCACTGATATCCACACTGAAATTCCCTTTTTGCTCTTATTGATCATTGTGCTATCTTCATATAGCTGTCTGCTCATGTTGAGTCCAATACTGTGGCTTCCAAAATGCTCCCATTCTTCTGGTCTCCACCACAGGCTCCCACTCACGCCCTGTTCTACCCTACTTGGCCCTGCTCTCAGGTTTCCATGCTTGTCCCACATCTGTCAAAGCTCACCTTATCCCAGTTTGTACTATTCCCAATGCAGAAGTCTCCTATGACTAAATACTTTTTAGAACTTGTGGCCACCAACTTCCTCCTAAACTTCTGACTTGTACAGCCAACAGTCTGCTGGACATACATACTTCATTATCTCACAGGAACCTAAAGGTCATGATTACCCTTGTGAAACCCACTGTCACACTATCTATAATGTACTCATCCACCAGAATTCCCAATTTCAGTGAATAACATTCCCAGACAGAAACCCAAGTCATTTTTTTCCTAGTCTCCATCATGCACTTAATCACTAAATCCTATCAACTTCATTGCTCATTTTCCACCTAGAATCTGTTACTCCCTTTCATCCATATTCCCATAACCTGACTGTAGGCCTTCATCTTTATTTGAACTAAGCATCAACCTCTAAACCATTTCTCTATCCCTTCCTAATCTATATTAAAACTACATTTTAGGGCTGGAGCTGTGGCTCGGAGGTTATGGTGTTTGCCCGGCATGTGCTAGTACACAGGTTCAAACTCCAGCACCCACATACACAACTAAGTGTCAAAACAAGGAAAGCCACATGAAAAAAATAACTAAAATTGATTCTCTCTCTCTCTCTCTCTGTCCCTCTCTCTTTAAAAATAAAGAAAAAGAAAAAAACCACACACATTTTATACTCCAAAGGAACAAACAGATTGAGAGATCCTGGAACAGAATAAGCAAACAGCTGGAGATTACACTTTTGATTACACAGATTTTAACCCAATAGCTCTTAAATTAGATTAAAATAGCAACAAACTAGATTTATTTATGCAGGGTGTGGATAATAGGAGCATGAAAGAGAGAAAAAAGGATGAATGGATGTAAGATGTGGCTAACTGAAAAGAACTCCTTTTTCAACACATTTTAAAAACCCTCTCAGTAGCAAAGTACTTCCACGAACTAGAAGATAATTGTGGTTAGCTTTTTCAACTCCCATAATGGGAAACGTTTGAAGCATCTGAAAATGAAGAGCATCATGTTTAAGACTGGTATAATCAAAATCAGCTTCCTTTGGGCTTCCTATAAGCAATGCATCATGTTGTTTTAGCTGGTATTGACTCACTGCCACCCAAAGCATGACACAACTTCAATTACATGTGCCAGCAACTGGCAGAGTGGGAGTCTTCCTGCGTGGAGCTTTCTGCAACTAAGCACAATTCAGACTTTATAAAAAAAATAGTTGCCAAGTCGACCTTGTAATCCTAGAGCTTTATAAATGAGGAGGGAGATGAGTTGAGTATGTTAAAAATCACAAGGCCAGGCATCCTCTGTCAAAACAGAAACTGCGGAAACTTTCAGTCAGCTCTTTTCCCTATTAATTGCTTACTCCATTGAGGTCAGTAAATGTTTTTCTTGAAGATTCCATTGGAAAGTCAGAGCAAGTTATGTTTTCAAGCCTTTCAGAGTGACTCTTGGTGAGATAACATACAAGGGTAGTCGTAACAGCACTGGAAAGGAAGCTAAGGAAATGCCATTCTCAAAATCCACCTCAGGGCTTCTCTAGTTCCATACTTCCATGCTTTCCAGTGAGGGGCTCATTTTCCCTCCTCTACGTGGCCCTTACTGTTGGCCTGACTGAGCCCCTGGGCCATGGCACCAGAAGGAGTGAATGCTGCAGTGATGGTGACAGCAGGTGACAGGAATCAGTAGAACAAAATTCAGAGCCTCGGTTAACAGGTTCCTGTTTCTGGTTCTCCCAAGTGTGCTTCCCATTTGAACCACAGAGATTGCAACTTGCTATCCTTATTCATGATTGGTCTTCATGAAGCTTAGTTTCTCTCAGCAACACCCTCTGAAATCCCTGGCTGATTCAGAGGGAGAAGACACTGCAAGAGACAAGAAGTTAGCCAGCAAGCCCAGGCCACTGTTCACAGATCCACTAACATGACTCCAATCTCTGTAGTCCTTGTGTACTAGAAACTCAAGTTTATCCAAGTGAACACCTTGAAAATAAACACAAGCAACCAGGGACTACAGGCCATTCTGATTATTTCTGGCCTCCGCAGAAGATTCCAGGCCAGACTATGATGGACCCAGGATTAGTTTCCTAAATGGAAATCTTTGAAGCCCATTTTAGGTCAGCTTCATCCATGGCCCCAAGATCACTGATGGTTAAGAGTTGTGCTCAGGATTATGGGACACTAGCAACGCTCCAGGGTCCAAATTTCTACAACCTACCCTATCTTATCCCGATTTTTTTTTCAGGTCAGGTTCTCACTGTTACCCAGGCTGGCCCTGAACTCCTGGGCTTATATGACCCTCTCACTTCAGCCTTCGGAGTAGCTGAGACCACAAGTCCACACCATAGCACCCTGCATCCCCTGTATTTTTGAGGAAGACTTCGAATAGAATTCATCTCCAGAAAGTTACAGTCTAGGATCTGACTTGGTCCCTTTGTTGTTCAACTTCAGGATGAAAATGAAATCTGACTGAATATTGGGAGAGAAGTGAGGAAGGTCCCATTAATTCACAGGAAATACTGCTTCTCAGTTTGCATTAAAAATTCTTATGTTATTAATCATACTGCAAGGAATTAAATGAAAAACACATTCTTTTGTCACAGACGTCTATTTTAGTAGTTAATAAGGCAATTAATAAAAGTAAAGTGAAGGGGCTGCAGCAATGGCTCGGCAGTTACAGTGCTTGCCTGGCATGCACGAGTACACGGGTTCAAACCCCAGCACCACATACACAACAAAGTCTCAGAGCACTGAAGAAAAACTAAATTAAAAAATTGCTTCTCTCTTTCTCTCTCGCACTGTCCCCTCTTGCTTAAAAAAAAAAAAAAAAAGAGAAGTGAAAAATCCTAAAATCTTGTTAGTAGGAAACGTGAACCTAAGGATTAAGGGATTAGAAATTACCCTTCCTCCTTTCACAAAATAAAAAAAAAAAGCCAGAGGAAGGTTTCCTGATGGTGACTGTTCAGATCTTACTTTCTTGGTCAATTCGAATGACTTTTGCATATTTCATCTAAAATATTGTTACCTAAGTAAGAGTTCATGAAGGGCAAGAATACAGCTTTTGAACAGGAGAGAAGGGGCAGAATACTATTATTGAACTTCCTTCAGTTTTAACAAAATTTCCCAAATAAACTATTGATAGCCATTCATATGTAACCCATTCTATGCTTACTCCAGTAAAACAGAATAGAAAGGTTTGTGAAAGGGAAGACTAAATCAAACTGAGCATTCATAACATCTATTACTTAAAAGTTGTTATTGCAGGTGCTGAGAGGGATATAATAATACTGTGCCTGGACTTAATAAAACTAAAATCAAATTGAGGCAGAAAAGGAAGAAATCTGTAATATATTAAATAATGTTACAAGATTTTAGTAACAGGTTAAAGGCAGCAGTTTTAGGAGACTGAGTTGGAATCCTGGCTCTCTCACTACCTTGCTGTGTGGTCTTGGGCTACTTTTCAGTGCCTGAGACTCTTCCCAAGCCTCAGGACAATTGTTAAGGATTAAATGGGATAATACAGGCTGGTAGCATAGTTCTTGTCCCCACTAAGCTCTCAGAAAAACCAGGTCTGTTTGTTTGTTTTTAAGTGACATCCCAGGATGATAATACATGACTAATTGCCAAATTATCATTATAACAGCAGATTGTGGTTTATTACGGTAGTTCAGAACTGCTTTGGCTACTCCTACTGCCCAGGAGACCTTTGGAAGATAAGGTTAGCCTTCCTTCTTTTGTTTGTGTTTTTTTCTAAAATTGCTTTTCATCTCTTAACCAATATGGGTTTAATCCCAACTACTGTATGAATTTTTAAAATGTGTTTTTGTGAGGAGAGAAGTAGGAAGGAAAAAAGAAATGACTGTATCATTAGTTATAATTTAAATATCTGATATAATTTAAAGATATTTAAGATTTTTGCCCGTCTTTTTTACTGATCTGCAAAACATAAATGCATGGATGGATCTTTGTACAAATGCAAATACATTGGTGGGTATTTCTTTAGAGGTGAATGCATTGGTCAGTGTTTTCTATATTGATTTTCATAAATGAATAACTGTCAAGAAACTTCAAAGGAGACTCTTCCTTATACATTACACATGTATAAAAGAAAATTTTGTGGCTAACCAAAGTTTAACAAAGACATAAAGATTTATCTTCATATATAAAAGATAATCAAGACCAAAACTTAAAATGACTAAAATAGTACCAATAATTCAAGTGTTTGACAATTTATTTTTTTAAACTTTTTTAAACTTTCTTTTTAAGAGAGAAGGACCGTGAGAGAGAGAGAGAGAGAGAGAGAGAGAATCAATTTTTGTTGAGTTTTTCACATGACTTTTGTTGCTCTGACACTTAGTTGTGTATGTGGGTGCTGGGGTTTGAACCCATGTACTTGCGCATGCCAGGCAAGTGCTGTAACCACTGAGCCACCACTCCAGCCCCATGTTTGACAATTTAAAAATGACCACACATTACTTTATCCGTGGTGTCCAGTGTCTCCTTCCTGTCCTTTGTATTGTGTTTGCATGCATTCATCATCAATTCATCTGAAGGATCCAAAATGGAATGCATAGGCTTAATTAGTTTTTAAGAGTAACATGAGACACACAGCTGGTTCTCTAAGTAAGGCTCAGTATGTGATCTCTCACCCTTGGAATTACATGGCTCTTAAGGCCTGTCAAATGCATGGTTTTTCCATAATATTCATTTATTCAAGAGTGATATAACACATTTGATACTCAAAGAATACATCATAAACCTTTTTTTAAGAAGATAAACATATAATAAAATAATTTGCTATTTTCTTTACTTCCCATTTTAGAGACTAAAGAAACATGAAGTTTTGTGGTACATTATTATTTTGTTTTGACACAGATTCTCCAAGAATCACAAAGAAATGGATACCTGGAACTTCATGTGATAATGATGATTTACACAAAGCTAACCAACTCTAGTAACTAGAAACCAGCTAGAAAAAAAACAAGCTAACTAAAAATCTCTCCAAGAAACCAGAAGAAATGCTATCAAATTCTTTCACAAAGATGATACATTGCAGCCCTTTGAACAGCATTATCTTTATCCACAAGCATGGCTATCTAACTAAAAGTATTATTAACATCATGTACCCACTGATATGATAGCCCAACATCACTTCTGCAGAATTTTCATCAAAAATGCATGGCTCCAATCTAATCATAAGGCAACATCAGACCAACCTGAATTAAGGGATTTTCTACAACCAGTCTTCAAAAAGTGTCAGATCATCATAAATGAAAAGAAAAAAAGTGGAAGACTGGAAGAGACATACCTCAATTCAGTTTGGGATGTTGAATTCAACCCTACAACAGGGCAATTCCATTCCAGGAAAAAAACAAAAGCAACAACAAAACAAAACAAAGAACTGGTGAAATCAGAATACTGACTGTAGTTTAGTTAGCAGTGTCATGCCAGAGGTAATTTGTTTGCTTTTGACAATAGGAACTCTGGCTTTGCAAGCCATTAATGGTGAGGAATCCAGGTGAAGGTTACTTCTGCAAGTTTTCTACAGGACTAAAGTCATAAAAATAAAAAAGTTAAGAAAAGTTGCCATCTTCATCCACATGAAGTTTATTCCACAACACTCTAAATTCCCCAAACTTTATAAATACATTACGGATTAATGATCAGGGAAATATGAGGAGGTTAAAATTGGACAGGGCAACTGACCAAATGTTTAGTTAAAAGGCAGGATCAAAAGAAATGTGCCAGATGTTTCCCAACAGCTCCACATACAGAGTCACCTAGGCTCAGCAGGGACCACTCTGCTGAAAAAAAAAAGAAACACCAACTCTGCTCTCACCACAATATAAAGAATGACCAATAAATTCCTATTCTCTCCCAAAAACACTATGTCCATTTCTATTTCTGAATCCTCTAGAACAAATATACCTACAATCTCCCAGAATTTGGTGTCTGGGTATGTATGTGTAAGTTCAAATAGACTTAATGTTTAATTTAGCAAAAATTGGCACCTTGAGATAAATGTTTCTCAGTGAATTATTTTCAACCAGAAAGTTACCAACAAATGTATCACTAAAAGTTTCTAAAGGTAGTTCTTCCTCAAAATGATATTTACTTCCTAATCATCATTAATTCCAGTGTCATCAAATTATTATCATACAAAGAATAGTTACACTATCAGAAAACAATATCCCCTTCAAGAAAGCTGAAACACTGCTGTAGAATGAGAATTCCAGGGTAACCTTGGTTAGTGTCTAAATTTATTTTTGAGGAAGAGCTGCTTTTTTTCCTCTTCTATTTTTGTCCTTTCTCAGGAAGTTTATGGTATAACTAGATAAACATCAGAAATAATCATGGCCATTTTACACTATCCATTCCTCAAAAACTGTGGTACATCCTTATTTGTATATAGAAAAATAGACATCTAGCTCTATCTTCAGCTACCTCTTATTTTTATAAGTGAAATTATTTTGTATGTATTACAATATTCTCAGGATTCCAAGTAGAAGCTTAGCCTTTCTAAAAATCCAAACTCTGAAGACAATTTCAATCATTTATTTTAGCAAAACAGAATCCATAGAATCTTGATGGCTCTCTTGCCTGCTTCAAAGAAATAACTTGAAATTCAACATTACAAACATTCAATATTACAAGCACTCTCTATGAAGAGTCACAGCAAAAGCAAACTTTTTAGAGTCCTTTAAATTAATTCCTAAGAAAAACAATGTGAGGATAAGAATTAATTATAAGAATTAACAAACAAATCTATCCATCCTTGTACACCATCAGAATCAAGGAATATGGTGAGAAGAGATTGTAAGAAATAAGAATTCTTAAAGAACATAGAGAGGGGAGAATACCAAAGGCTCAGAAGGAAATATAACAGTATTGAAATGATCCAATTGATTTCCCAAAGCAAATTCAAAGAGCAAAACAAAACAAAGAAGCACTAACTGTTCTTATTTACTGGCACAATGGTGTACCCTCAACTTACTTGATGCCTCATCAGGATGGGATGCACAAAGGATGATCTGAACATCAAAAATCAAAATATTAATTTATCTACATTGAATACTGATTTTTATAAAGAATTTAAATCTGGGAAGACTACTGTCAATCTGTCCCAACCTAGAATCTGTTAGGTACTTGTAACTCTCTCTAAAGGCCATGTATTTAGATGATTGGCAATGGTTTTAAAGTTACATCCTGTACAGTTTGAACCAATCTATCAAGTGAGATAAGGAGTGACTTGAATCCTTCCCAATTTTGAAATAGGAGTCATAAAACTCTGATATTTGAGTTGTAAATGGCCCTTTTTTTCTTGAAAAAAATAGGCTTTCTTGACCCTGTTTTGTTTTCCCATTCCCCTGATAGGGATACAAACACCAAAATATGTTTTACCTTCCTCTTTATATCAACAACTATTGTAGTTAACAGGACAGCAGTCATAATATAGCTAACAAACACCCAGTCCTTCTTTTGGGTGGGTCCATATTCTAAGCAGCTTAAATAAACTGCCAAAAGCCACAGGGTAGTGACTGGTGTAGGGAATGGTCAAGGTCTGGCAATCTGATCCTACGCCAGAGTAACTAACAAGTACAATGGCTACTTACTTCAGTGAAATAAAATAGGCAGTTCCAAGAGAAACTGCAAAGGATGCTTGGCTTCAGTGTTGAAGAGGAATCTGGACATCATAACAAACAGGAGCTCCCACATAATGGAGCATCGATCACTATTACTCATCCTCAGGCAGGCTGGAGTTCCTGAATTCTTTGATGTATTTTTCAGGGGAAGTTGAAAATACAGATTTATAACTGAAGCCTAGTGCTTTATAACTGTTGCCACTTGTTTCATCTTTTTTCTAAAAGTTCCATTGATCTGCTCATATTTTGGGGGCAGGAACTATGTCTCATTTTTCTTTCTGTCTCTAACATTTAATGTGTTGCTGGTACACAGTATGTGCAAACAGATTGAGTTCAACTGTTAAAAATCCCACCATTTTATCCTGGAAATTTTAACATTTTGGTTGGAATTCATTGATTTACTCAAGAAATAGTTACTGAGGGGCTGGAGCACTGTGTCTGCGGTTTCGGTGCTTGCCTCACATGCTCAGGGATGCAGTTTCGTACCCCAGCACCACGTACACAATGAAGTGCCGGAGCAGTGAAAGCCACGTGAAAAAACTAAATAAATTTGATTCTTTCTCTCTCCCTCCCTCTCATTGTCCCTTCTCTCTTTAAATAGAAAAGAAATGTTTATTGAATACTATTGTATCCAGAAACTGCTCCAGACACTTGGAACAAAATAATGAAAAAAAAAGGTCAAATCAGAGAGAGAGAGAGAATGTATTTCAGTGAAGGAAACAGGGCAAAAAAAATTAAAGAAAGAAAAGAAAAAAATCACATAAACTGTGGCATAGGAAAGGCCTGGAAAAGAAGGAAATAGGTTTACTTTGATTTGAACTTCCGCTACTGAGAGCTGAAGAATGATGATACTTAGAGAGTCAGATACAATAGTCCATGCTTCTAGGGGCATACTGGTTATCACTCCACAAATAGGTTACAAATATGTAAGCAATTTAAAGGAAAGGGAGTTCTTAAAAGAGAGTGCTTTCTTCAGAAGTAGAACAATACCATCATGCTTCTTGGCTTGAAAGGAAGTATTGATCAGTAGTTAGTGGGTCAAAAGTTAATAACTTGGGGCTGATTATTTCTGTTATCAGACTCATGATTAATGATGTGGTATCCTCTGGCTCCTTATAAACACAGGAACCTCTTTTTTAGTACTTTTACTGGAGACCAAAGAATTCTGCTATTCTTCCATGATTCCACTGCAGCGGGCAGGGGCCTACAAGAGTACAGGACAATCATCAGAACTGCAAACTTAGAACAACATAAATCTAACTGGCAACCTTAGTAAAACACTAGCTATGACATGAACTCTCTTGCTCTCATGTATTATCATTCCACAAGACCACATGGTGAGCTAATAAAACTTTTCCCTCCAATTTGCTTTGGAAAGGATGTAGTTTCAGATATCTGGCTGCTGCTGCTAGACAGCTGCTGGGACTTACAAACAGGACAGCTACACCAGAGTCATTTAAAAATGCACAGACTTAACAGTGCTTCTTACCATATCACTTATATCTCTATTTCATAATGTGTAATCTAAGTAATAATAGTCAATATTGATGCTTTTTAAAATAAAATAAGCTAAAGACAATTTTGAGTTTGTATCTTCAAGTGGCCTTCAAAATAATGTGCTCTACTCCTAAAGCTGGAAAGAATGTGTTAATTTTTTATTGTCCTTATAGAAAAATGAGATTTTTATTAAGCCTATTCTTTTTGGAAGAAACAATACTTTCTTTGATAGCCAAGCCCAACACAGATTTTATGCCAATGCCGTTTGTTCCCCTCATGCATGCAGGCCAAAAATATATTTCAAGAAATAAAGTCACAAATCAATTACATTAGGAAACATAAGTAATTATCATCACATAACTAAAGATAAAAATGTAGGAAAATGTGATGAAATAAAAGCACACCACTCAAATTGTCCACTTATAAAGAAAAGCATTCATCAATGTAGCATAGGAAATAACCATATTTAAACAAAACCTCCCCTGAATATGTCAGCTATCAAACCAGATCATTTACTCTAATATTTTATTCTATCCACCTAAATATTTTTGGTTTAGTTAATGGAAGTCTAGTTGGCATTGATTCCGTGTCAAACAGATGAGCGCTGACAAAGCAATTTAATACTGATCAATGATTTATTAAATCTAACATGTACATGGTGAGATGGTTTATAGATCTCTTTTGACTCAAAGAAATGCATTTTCAGCATAGAATGGATATTAGCAATAATCAAGTGCTGATACCACTATATACAATTGTAAGGTTTTTCACTTCTAGAAATAAAATTGCTTTTAAATGTCTTCAGAGATTTACTTTTTAAAGTATCTCTCAGAACGCTCTAGCATAGTTGGCATGAAGTTTACTAAAGAAGCTCTCAAAAGTTACTCTGAGGATTTAAGACGATGTATTTCAGTGTTTTCTTTTTTCATTTTGTTTCATTTTAAACTATATTTTTAAAACTTTCCATACTTTATAGGTGACTGTGTTAGAAATGATGTATATGTCTTCCTAAACATAAAATTGCATCAAGGCTGCAACTCCACGGCTGACCTCTGCTTAAGCCCTGCCTGGGGAGATTCCTGCATTTCGCACTTGCAGTCAGGACAATACAATGAACATCTCTCTCATCTAGTCCACCAAAACTTAGAGCAACAATCAGCGACGAAGACAGTGGGTGTTCCAGAAAGAAAAGAAGAAGAAGAAGAATGAAGGAAAAAGAAAACGGGCAGCAGGACAGAACCCCCAGTCCAGTCAGAGTGGGCAGCCCGGGGAGCGCGGAGCAGTTCACCGTACCTGCTGAGCGGGTGGCTGGCGGCGGAGCGGGAGGCGCAGCGCGGTTCGGGGCTGGGCTGCTGGGAGCGCGCGTACGAGTGATAGGCGGTCAGCACCACGCCGCCGGAGTCCTCCACCTCCATAGTCAGCCGCGCATGTCTCGTCGAGGGCCCCAGAACAAAGACCGGGACCAGCACGCACCAGAGCGCCGGGAGCCGGTCACCAGTCCGGCGGCGCGTCCCGCGGCGCCCAGCGGCTCTCCCGGCTGTCAGGCCCGGGAGGCACCGCAGCCCCTCCCACGGGGCAGGCAAATTAGCTCACACTGCGAGCCACGCCCACTGGCCGGGGCGAGCAAATTCGCAGGCTCTGAAAGCCACACCCACGGCCTCCAGCCGCAGGGGGAGGGTGAGCCCTGCTTCTAGGAAACTGGAAGCCTGCTTGATACTAGGCGCTCCTGCCAGCTGCTCTAGTAAAGTTTGTGTTTTTCTTTCTTTGTTTCTTTTTTCCTTGTCTCCCCTCCCCCTTCCCCCTTCAAAGGAAAGGCTTATCCTGTGGCTAGGAGCATTTCCTGCCTCGCAGCCAGAAGACAGAAATCATGCACTAGGCTGAGGAGAGGCAAGGTCTAAAATATGTGCTCCTGGAAGAAAATGTGACACTCTCTCATTTAAAGCATCCACATCAAAAATTGAAGAAGCGGATCACATTACTGTTTACTTAGTCCCGTTACAATAAACTTGATTTCCTTTCAGGTCAGGTTATTCCCTCCCACGCCCTCAATGCCACAGCAGACCCTTACCTCACCCTTCCATCCCATTCCTGACCACATCCACAGATATGTATGTTTCCAGCGTGCCTGGAAGTTAGGCCTGGCTATCAGGGTCCGAAGGGATTTTATTTCCAAGGGTCTTCTTTACTTGGGGGAAGATGATAGCGGCTGGTATAAACATATAAGTAGCACAAACAGAAACACGACATCCTCAAAACCCAATTATAAAGACAACCGGAAGTTTGCTAGAAAGAGGCCTTGTGACTTTGTTTCGCATACTGACAGCATGTTTCATCCCGCCTCTCCAGTAAGATGATGTGGAAAGAAAAGTTAGTTTGCCCCTTAATGGAGGGCGGCCTAGATCATGCCGCTTAACATCTCACATCTCAGGATCTGCTAGGTTCCATTAAATGTTGGTTCTCTCCACTATTTCTTTTACATTTGTCAGGAAAGAAGACATTTAATTTTGCTGCACTTTCAAAAGTTGGGAAATCATAAAGTTTCATCCAAAATACTTTTCAAAAACTATTTTGCTGATTAAAAAGGTGGGATATAACAATGACTAACATTCACTAAGTGGGATATAATAATGATTAACATTTACTAAAATATTTATATGTCAAATCCTGTACATTACTCCTTTACATACAATGAGGTAGGAGGTATTATTATCCCTGTGGTATGGATAAAGACACTAATCATGCATCAGTGCATGGAAAGGGTCTATATAAAGAATATTTCATTCTCAAATTTTTTCAGATAAACAGGAGACATCTGTTTACCTACTATGCTTTCAAAAGCATCAAAATTAAGAAAAGTTTCTTAAAATGTAAAATAAAGAAATGGTCAGGGCTGGAGCAGTGGCTCAGTGGTTACAGTGTTTGTCTGGCATGCGCAAGTACACCCCAGTTCAAACTCCAGCACCACATACGCAACAAAGTGTTGGAACAATGAAAGCCACATGAAAAACTAAATAAAATTGATTCTCTCTCTCTCTCTCTCTCTCTCTCTCTCACTGTCCCTCTTTCTTTAAAAAAAAGAAAAAAAGAAATAGTGTTAAGTCCACAATGCTTCCCACTTCACCTAAAACCTAGAATACTTTATTTCAAAATTAAGCTCCATTCCCATTTCAAAATGCCGGTTGAGTGATCTTCCTAGAACATAGGTTATCCTCTTTTCAAAAACCCTCAAATGCAACCCACTTGCTACAAAATAAAGTCTACTTGCTACAAAATAAAGTGTGTCCTCTCATTAATCTGTTTTCATCTCCCAATACTTCATCATCCCCAAGTCCCTGTACCAGCTTGTCATGTGCTCTTACTTTGACTTTCTTCCTCCCTACCATATTCCTGCCTAGAAATCCTTGAAAACTCTCTACCACCATAAAACCTCTAAGGTGTTCCAAATTCAAAGCAACCCCTCCTCTGGAAATTGCTCTTATTTTCATTACAGGAATAATTTTGTTCTGCCATGTAATTAAAGCACTAGCAACCAAAACCATGCACTGGGTATATTCTTTGCTCCCATGTCCAGGTCAGACACTGTTAATGTGTCATAGTAGTTTTTTTGCCACTGAGCCCAGATGGAACCAAGCAACCCTTCTCAAAACAGAACCCCAAGCACCAAGAAAGTTTCAAGATGAAAACTCTGATAACCCAAGATCATGTTAATTTTCCACCACATCAGTATTTTTTTTTACTAAAGCGATAAGCTACCAATGGTGCTGGTGTCATATTTTTGTCTTTATATCCCCAGAGACTAAACTGTTTTTCAGAAGTAGGAACTCAGTAAGAAATGTTTATTGAATGAATTAATGTATAAATCAATGACTGAACTGATGAATACGGGGTGGCATTCTTCAGAACAGTAGTTCCAATCTGTAAAGAATTATAAGCCAAAGAATCCTTATAATTGGCTTATAAGTCTACATATGCATTAAGCATTATTAGCATTAAGACTGCTAAACAAAACACACAAAAATGTATTTATGCATTTATCAAAAATTTTCAAAGGTATAAATATGCTGTGCTATTGACTTAATAAAATACAACTCATATCAACATGCTTGAGTTTTCAAGTTTCAGAAAGATGGTGGAGCGCACAGATTAGATACGACAGAATATACTATGTGGAATATTTCCATTTGCCCTCCAGATCCACTAGCTATCCCCAGTACCCAGGTGGATGCCCTGTATAGCTAGGGACTCCCTTGCTACTAGTTTCAGGTAATCTAACCAAAGACGGACCCAGCTGAGATCTGGAGGAAGGGGGAAAGCAAGACTTCTTTAACTGTTATTTGTTGTAGTCTGGATCCTTCTACAGGAAGCCATAGTTCCTAACTGCAGCCCTCTTCTATGCTGCTCTTTCTGCACTCCCACAATTATTATCTCTGGCCCTTCTGATCTAGGAGTAGTAATGGCTACTCCTTCTGCCCTCCTGCATCATCCCTCTTTATTTCCTTCACTCCAACCACATATTATACACAGTGCTTTTATTAAACTCTCCTCATTTACCTTGACTAAGTGCTCAATTTCCTTCTGCCAAGATCCTTACTGATACATGTTCCTCTGCCCCAAGATACAGGGTAGTATCTAATAAGCAAAATCATTAAGATGGCTGCAGTAAACTGTATGATTCCACACAAAAGTAACAAATGCAAACTACGACGAGTCTTGTGTCAGTTCAGATGTTGTGTCACTGAATAAATTCAGATCTGAGCAGATTTTGCAATCAAATGAGTCATGGAAAATGATTTCAGATTTAAGAGTCTTTGAATTTCAGAACTATACATATGACATTGTGTAACTGATAGAATTTGTTAATGTTCTGATGTACCATACACTATTGGGAACCACTAGCTAGGGGTGACAGCACAAGGCAGTGACAGGCAGCTAGGCAGCAGGGCAAGTAGAGAAGGGGAGCTTAGGAAAGACAAACTTTACCCTACAGTAGACAGTAGAAATTTAGGACACGGAAATAGCACTTTAAATTTATTTGAAGTAGGGGCAAAAAGAGAGGGAAAATTCTGGTCTCCTGTGTTGTACCTCTTTGGATACCACTATAGCGACCAGCACTGGACTAAAAATCAGGAGGCCTAGGTGTCACCTCCAGCAGAGTTATGGGCCCTGAGCAAGCTGCTGCACTGTTCCTCCGCATGTAAAAGAAATAAACCAGTCAGCATTTATTGAGTATTTACCATGTGCTGGTTCTGTTCTAGACGTTAGAAAATCCACTCAGATACTCACAGCAGCCTTCCAAGATGAGATAAATATCACTGTTCACAACTCCATTTTACAGTGAAGACAGCTGGATTGTAGCAACTTGCCCAAGAACAGCCAGCCAGGATGTGGCAAACCTGGGATTCAAAGGCAGGCAGTCTGACTCCTGAATCTAGACTCTTAAGTATTATACTTCTCTTTCATAAAAGGTTTGCTCAGATATCAAATACATTCCTTTTTATATAATGTAATTTTAAAAAGAGCAGATTTGATTAATATTTTTTTCTGATAGCTTTTCATTTAGTATATGGATGATACTATTTAGTATTTTGGAAGAGATATCACTAGCATATAACAATAAAAATAATGAAGTAGGAATTACATCTGTTTTTAATGTACAACAATTTTTTATAATGTGTGTGGGTATGTATGGCTAATTATTTTCATTAGCTGCTCTTAGAATGAGTTGAAGTCTAATTTCACTTTCATTCTGCCTTGTAAATTTGCTAGTGGATATACATAAATAAGGCTTTAGATGATAGCATAATATGTGAACAACAGATGCACGAAGACTCCACTTTTCTAAATGAACAGAGCAGGCAGAGTGGTAGACAAGAGAAGGTCAAACAGTGGAGTCTGAGTCTGAATTATGAATTTGCTACTTACTGGCAATGTCTCTTTAATTCTTCTGTTTCAATTTCCTCATCTAAAAAAATGAGGACTAATAATATCCCCTCCATGGGTTGATGGGAAAATAATTTTAGAAAACGTCTTTAAAATACCTATCCCAGGGCTAAGCATATCACACATACTCAATAGATGTGGGTTCCCTTTTCTCTTTCTCACTATTCTCTCTCATCAGGCCTCCATCTCAGCCCTTCTGAAAGCATTGTTAGAGTTCAATCCTCAAAAGTAAACAACCTGTACTTAGAGATTCCAGAGGGATTTCACAACCTTTACTAGGAGATGACTCATCCTCAGTTCACACAATGAAACCTACCTGGGGAAGCCTGACTGGCCCCCAATAACCACCAGTCCCAAGGGTTATGAAAAATGGAGAAATTTCAAAATATTTAACTCTATCAGGAAAGGGAAGAAAACAGAATGCTTATGCAAAACCTTAACATGGACAAAAAAGTACCTCTCATGGCCTTGGTTGTTTATCTGGCAAAACTGTTGCTTGGATAATCATTTAATACTAGAAAAGGAAAACAGCTGCCACTGCATGAGGCTTTAGAAGAGGTCTGGAAGCAACATAGTCACTGGCCCTGACTTGCAGGAAATGAAGGCACAGTTTTAACCAGCTGAGGGGATCGTGTAATTCTGCTTTAACCAG
>PVKS010004664.1:69309-91356 GCA_004027875.1 Aplodontia rufa
AGGGGATCGTGTAATTCTGCTTTAACCAGCTGAGGGGATCGTGTAATTCTGCTTTAACCAGCTGAGGGGATCATGTAATTCTGCTCAACTTCACCTTACATAATTCTGTTCAAACATCATCACTGCCCCAAAATCCTCTGGAAAGACTGGGTAGAATTAGGGGGACTGAATTTACAACCACATTTATATAAAAAGGAAATGCTTTAATGAGGCAAGTATTTATCCTTGGTTCAGCTGATAATCCTGAATGGCTACCCTGAAATATTTTTGAAAATTTGTTGGCCTTACTTGAATTATATAAATTTGAGTGCTCTCATGAAGACAAAGAATTTTAAAACCACTATGATTTTTATATTGCTTTCTTAGCATCTATTTTTAAAAAGAAATCAAAGCCATTTTTCTTCATTAACTGTTCTGGGCTCTATGATCAATTCAGTAATTAGGTTAAGCAGATTATGTCATCATGAGAGTCGGTCAGCCAGGTCAAGACTTGTTTTATTTATGTGGTGGACATAAGTGAATCACAAAAGTGGCTCCTACAGATAAATTGAATCATTATTGATTTGAAATGAAATCACTACTAACAGACCCAGGCAGGGTTGGGGCAGGGAATAGACTAGCCATAGGCACAAATGAAACTTTAGTCTAAAAAACTTGTATTATTGAATATTTCCTGCAATGTCATAGCTTGCAATTATATAAAGGCATTATTCATTTCTTCTTTCTTTCTTCCATGTAACTATCCAATCAGTCAGCCAGTCATCTCAAGAACCTGCCATTATCATTAGTACCTTTAAGATAAGGAGGAGGGATCATAAAAATGAATAAAAATTTGAAAGCACAGGCTAAACTGATTTCTTCAGAAGGGGTTTGAAGAAGGAAATCATCAAAGAACACACTTCCTAGGAGCTAAGGTAAGGCTAAAGATAATCTTAAAAGATGAGTAACAATTGGCTACCTCACAAGTAGGTATGGGTGTTTGGGGGCATGAGAGGAAGGGCAGTCCAGAGAGAGGTAGTAAACTGAAAAAAAAAAAGTACAAAGAAACTAAACAGCATGTTCAGGAACTATCTTTAATTTAGCTTTGCTGGAGAATACGGTATAAAGGAGAGAATCCCGGAGACAGCTATAGAGGCAGGCAATCGCCAAGCCCTTGGTGGAACTGAATGCCTTATGAAGAATTTTAACTTTATCCCTGAGTTCAGATGGAGAATCTACTGAAGGTTTCAAATAGGGTAGTACAGGGTTCAATTTGTGCTTTCAGTCATCCCCCTGGGTCTTCAATCAACTCTTCTGACTCACATCGCTTCCCAACCTTCTTTGGAAACCTCCACAGGAACCTGGGAAAGAAGAGAGTCCACCATCAATGGCTCAATGCTGAGTCCCAAGTAGAATTCTAAGACAAAGCCTAAGATTTAAATAGCTGTTGAAAAGACATTTGAAGGTGAAGGTGGAGGCCCAGAAAAAAACCCTGGCAATCCCTCTCTGTGGCACTAGCTCATTGTTACAGATCAGTTGTCTGTGTGGCTAGCAGTCACCCTGACCTGTAAAGTGACAGGATAAGCACATAGCAGTTGGTGAGGAGAGAAGAAAAGGGTTAGCAGCTTGGGAGAAAGGAGGCTTCTCACAGTCTACCAATAAGGAGGAGAGTTCTTGAATTACAAACCACAGAAATATTTCTGATTAAGACAAGGAAGAATGTTTCAGAACAATCTGGGGAGCCACATAGGATCAAAAGTCAAAGCTGAAGAATGAGGCTTGGAGCAGCAATAAGAACACGATATTTCCAGAACATAATCTTGCCTGTATGTTTCTTACAAAATTAATGAATTTAAACTTTTTCTTCCATCCTTGCTTTTTCTTCCCAGAATGCAAAATACCAGAATATTGCATCCAATTAGGTGTGCTTGGACTTATCCTCCACCTATCAATCCCTAGGTATTAAAACAGGGGTCTTCAGAGACCCCACCTCCCACCCCAATGCCTGCTCTAATGGTAAGATGGGGTTTAAGATCACACATCTGATGGAAGGGACATTCCTAAATCAACACCTGGGTGCTTTTACCTAGAAGAATTGGAAGCCAGAGCATGATGTGGTAAAGCCTTAGGGAGGAAGGTCTCTCAACGTTGGCCACGAGGCATTCTGAGGACAGGAACTGTAAAGATTTCCCAGACCTGGGTAAGGAGGTGGGCTTGCAGAAAATGAAATGAAGAAAAGGTCCTAGGGAAAGGATACACTGGCCCACTTCGCAGTTTTGCCTAGATATGGCCCTAAATAAGACGGGTGTTATTTCCTGTTTAAGTTTACATATCAAATAATACTGGGACTTTGAAATGAGGACAGGAAGGTAAAGTAGTCCTCAAATAGGGAACAGACTACATCATTCCATAAGATTTATGTGACCTGAAAAAAAAAAAAGTCTCCTGGGTCTGGAGAGGTTGAAAGAAAAACAGGATTTGGAGCAGGACAGACATAGGATTAAGCTCCCTTTCTTTACCTTAACGTTTGTGACTGTGGCTTGTTAACTTATTCTCTCTGGGATCTGATTTTCTCATCTGTAAAATGAGATGATACAATGCAGTTATTGGCCAGGATTTCAAAAGGATAACTTGTAAAAATTGCAGTATACATAATGCTCAACAGAGGTTCATTTTTTATTATGTTATGCATTTAAGATATTGTTATTTTAAGCCAGGCATGGTGGAACATGCCTACAATCCCAGTGGCTTGGAAGGCTAAGGCAGAAGGGTCGCAAGTTCAAGGCCAGCCTCAGCAATTTTGTGAGACCATAAGCAATTTAGTGAGGTATTGTCTCAAAGAAATAAATAAAAAGGGGACTGGAGCAGTGGCCTGTCTCTTTAAAAAAATTAATAAATAAAAATGAAAAGGGCTGGGGATGTTCCTCAGTGGTTAAGCACCTCTGGGTTAAATCCCTGGTAACATTTAAAAAAAAAAGTGTTATTTTACCTACTTTATTAGAAATACCTATTTGAGCTTCCAGGGAAATTTAACAAACTCAAACCAGCATTAGTGAGTCAGTAAGAAATTTCAATATACTTTGAAGACTATAGATACTTCTACAGAGATGACAGTCATACTTTGAAATTGAGGAGCAACAGGTAGATAGCAGGAAAGGATATTTGTGTGTCAGCTGAAATATTACAGAGTGATGTACCTAGTTCTTACTAATTCTTATCCAGCTTAAAAAATCCCTGGGTAAGGCAGTGAATAAATAGAAAAGAACTAACTTGGAGGGAGACTCAGTATTTGATTGCTAGAAGATAAGATTCAATTCCTCTCTTTCTCTCTCTGAGGACTGCTAGCTCCCTCCTCAAAAAGTGAACAAAAATTAGAAATCAGTATCATTTTTGGCCTACATAGTGTGCCAAGATAAATAGCATCCATTACTGGTGAAGGCAAAGTGAAATGTACTACCTCATTTGAATACAATTTGGCAATATCTATCAAGTTTAAATATACACACCCTTAACCCAGAATATCAGTTTTCATAAAAACATGCTGGTAGACACAGGATTTATGCAACAGGTTCTCAAAGAAGCACAATTCACTGCTACTTCTACCTCTTCCACTCGTCTCACCTCACTTGGTATCCCAGAAGATCTGCAGGTCAGCCTGGGCCAACCACTCACATTGTGACACAGGAAGCCAGGCACATGGGCTTCCAACCTGGGCAGTTCTCAGTCCTTCATTTGTCCTTCACAAGCGCCTACTCTTAGTGAAAATGACCTCAAATTCCCTACTAACAATTTGTCACTAATCCTAGCAAATAACCTTGCTTCTTATTTCCTGGAAATATGTCAGAAAAGGTGCATTCTGCAGTGTTCTCACATACAAGAATTTGTGGCATCTCTATCCAATAGTGAATCTCAAAATTCTTAGTACAACATATATGGTTTATGTTTATTATAAATAGTGGCTTATCTGCAGTATAGAAATTTTTATAGAATTCTTAGATTTTTATGTAAATGTTATAAAATTACAAAATGTTAACAAGGCAGGAATAACTGCATAAAATTCATTGAAATTCATCATAGGTTACCATCATAAGCCTTCAGTAATTCTCATCATGTTGCCTTTCAATTTTAACTGTGCTCTACAATTATCTTTGTGGTATTTCAAAGTAAATAAAATATAGATCTTTAATCTTATAGGAATTAGAGTACCTCTATCTACCTGATGAATTAAAAAAATGAAAATACCATATTGAAACCTAACAAAACACAAATAATATTTTTAAAAAATCCCTGGGAAGCCTGAATGCCTTGGTGTCCCTCCACTGGGATATTGGCATGCTCCTAAAGCAGATATCTTGACTAATCATGCTGGCATTCCAGATCAGTCATTCCTGGTTGGGGTCTCAGAGGCTCCTGGCATACTTAGTATAGAATCTGGTTCATAGGCTGAAATAGAAACTTAATGAATGAATGAACCCACTTCCACTGAATCCCCATTGTCTGTATCTGCAAATGTAAAGTGTAACTACAGTACTATAACTGATACAAAATCAAACCACAGGACTGATACCTTACTGTGGTTTTTCTCAAAACTTGTAAGGTCTCAAGTCACCGAAGAGCAGTGCCCACGGGTCTCAAAACTAAAACAGTTGATGCTGCATAAATTATGTACAGGGCTGTGTATACAGCTGGGTTAGCATGGCTAAGATGACAGGCGTGTAAGGCTAAACTGAACAGTTGTAGTAATGAACTTTCTGGTAGAGAGAACAACTGCTCTGTCAACTGCTAGCCATGAGACCATGTTGTACTTCTTTTGTCTATTTGTGATTCCTTTCTCTGAAAAATCCACATAAAGCCATTGTAACCCTGCTGAATAGGAATAATATCGTATTGAAAAATATAACAAAGAAACTATGGGTATCAATTTCATGTTATTTCACTAAAGTTGTATCCTCCAAACTCAGAAAGGTATCTGGCATATGCGCTCTCAAGAAACATGTATGTTTATAAATGAATGTTTAGTGAGTAGATCAAGGAATAAAGCCACCAATGAGCGGAGCGGCATAGAGAACTATAGATAGTATCTTTCCACCTTCGATATTGTATGCTTATAGTAGGGAAATAATTAGGCAGCTTTTTCCATTCAATGACTACAGCCAAATGACTCTGACCTGCAATGCCCCAGTTCTGAGCAGTCTTTTTTAACAGGACCTGGAGGAACAAATAAGCCAAGAAGAGGGAAGTAGCTAGTTTTTACTTTATCTGTAGAAATAAATCCAAAAAAGAATGGGGCAGCTGCAGAAAAAGAAAACAAAAATGAAAATCATAAAAGAAGTAGATTCTAAATGTCTGCCATTGCCTACTAACCAAATTACTTTTAGAATTACATTTCATGATCTCTAGATAACAGGTATTTCTCTAATTTAGGAAAAGGACCCTTTTCTACTACTGGCAGCTGATGTGAATTCAGAACAAAGGGATTCTAAATTCTTTGAAGTACTGTGGTAAAAAGGTATGATGATTCTTTCCCAAGTATATCATCACCTTAAGCCTTTTTTCAGTCACTTTGAGAACTTTTTAAAAATAGACAAGCCTAAAGTGACCATGTATTCCTATATGTGATGGGGACAAGAGGCAGATGCAATCAAGTCATCAGATCCAAACTGCAGTTCATTCTTTCTTGGTTCCTTTGTAGAAAGGAACAAAATGTTTTCTTTTTTTTTTTAATAGAACAACACAATCACGATCCTTTAGTATCAGCTTTCATCCCAACTCTTCAGATCTGTTTGTAAATATAAACTCATTTTTTTCCGCCTACCAAGCACCACTCAGAATGAAGAAAATGGAATGAAGTACTAAAATAATTATAAATACTGTAATCACTACTATTTACTAAGAGTCTCCTATGATACAACATACCATTTATTTCTTGCTTTGGAGGCTCAGAAATGTTTATTTACTTTCCAAGTTCACAGTATCAGTCTAGATGATACAAGGCAGCATGGCACAGTTGTTAAATTCCTGGATGCTGGTGCCAGACTACCTAGTTTGAATCTCACCTACACCTCTTTCTAGGTATGCGACTTTGAGCAAGATAATATTTCTGGGCTCCGTTTCCCCTTTGCAAAGCCAGCCCTCTGGCTAAAACTTCAACGTTCAGCAGTGAGGGCAATGTGGAAAAAGCCTCTTCACCAAATGCTATAAAGCACATGACCAAAGTCTACAGGACAGCTCACATCTCCACTACGTAACATAATGTCCCCAGACACTATCTCAGAAGATCAAGCAGGAAAAGGAGAACAATCATGGTAAGAAGTTGGAACTTTGATGGATTGAGCATAAACCCTGAATTGAGTGATTCAAGACTGGCTATCTTTGAAATGATAGGAATAAGGCTAAGGTGAGTTCAAGGATAGCTGAATAAATATTTAAATAAATCTGACTTACAGCTGTGTTGAAAATATACAGCCCACTACATGAAGATGAGTAAGATAAAATCCCTGCCTTAAGAAGCTTATAATCTAGGGGTGTGTTAAAAGGTGATGCATGGAAGTCAGAAATTTTCTACCTTATAATTTTGCAGGTCTTGACATTTTATGAATTAAAAACATTTAATTTTATATATTGGGCATATGGGGCTAAAATGAGACTAGAGAGAGCCTAGAGCCAGAAATGTTAATGTTCTATTGCAGGAATGTAATGGCAACTGAGAAAAACTGAGTGGAATAAAAGTCTACTGAAGGGTAATCTAAATAAGTTGAGAATGAACGTTATTAAAAGAAATACTTAAGATGATAAATCAGTAGAGAAATGCAAATGTTGAGAGAGTACTGATTAAATTTTCTTGATTTAAAAAATACTGAAATCTCTGGGTCTAGAATGGTAGCTCAGCAGTTAAAGATCTTGCCTGGCATGACAAGGACCAGAGTTCGAACACCAGCACCATGTACACAATTAAATGATGGAGAAATGAAGGCCAGATTAAAAAAATAAATAAAATTGATTTCCTCTTTCTTACTCTCTCTCTCCCTCCCCCCCCATACTGAAATACTGAAATCTCCATGAGCCATTATTTGATCCCACTCCAAAAAAAATAAAAACTGAGTTTTCATGAACCAGAGGTATTTTGACCCAATAAAATCCACACAATAACTGATACCTGGAATGATCCTGGGTATTTGTATTACATGTGCTATTGTTGTGGGCAGGGTTCATATACATTTACTTGTATTGCCCAACAAATGTCCCAGAAATGGAGCCCCTATTTTCAGACCAAACCCCATTCGAGTAGGGATTTTCCTCCCAAATGCTTCACAACCAGCTACTTGGAAAACCTAGGTACTACAGTACAGTCATGCCCAAGTGAAATCACAGGTGCAGACACCATCCATGCTAAACACACACTCACCAAGAAGGCTCAAAGAGCTGCCAACTTGCCCAGTTACTCCTCAGGAAGACAAGGCTTGAGGCTCAAAGAAGGGTGTGGACAAATGTATAAGAAGTGGACCAATTCTGTTCCCAGGCCTTTGAACCACCAAGCAGACATCTCACAGCAGAGCAGATTTGGAATCATTGCAACAGAAGCAGTGCTGGGTCTGGCAAAACCATTCAATCACAAAGGATAAAGCACAGTCATCAATTCCTCAGTGAGGAAGAACCAGACACCTGTATAAAACACTCTGCTTCTTTTAGCTAATTTCCATATATCCAATAGAGTTCTTATTACAGAATACAGGTTTAGTCATTCTCAACATATGCTTTTGATGCTTCCATAAAAGTCCAAGTTAAATATACCTCTTTATTATGGTTTAAATGTAATGTGTCCCCCAAAAGCTCACATGTGACAATCTGGGAAAGCTGAGGTGAAATGATTGGGTAGTGAAAGCCTTGACCCAATCAGTGAATTAATCTCCTTACCTGTAGGCTGGTAGGGTGTGGCTGGAGGAGGTGGGACATTGGGGGCATGCCTTTGGTGTATACATTCTGTAGCTGGCATGGAGTTTCACTCTGCTCTGCTTCTTGATGTGATGCCTTGAGCTCTCTTGTTCTTCTGCCACACTTTTCCGCAAAGCTGTACAGCCTCGCCTCTAGCTCTGAGGAATGGAGTCAGCCTCCTGTAAGACCTCCAAAACTGTGAGCCCTCAAAATAAACTTTTCCTCCTGAAATTGCTGTTGTCAGGTTATTTAGTTGCAGCAGCGAAAAGCTGACTAAAACACTCTCTGCGTATATTCGGACTGGTTATTAAAATCAAGATTGGTCAAGGGGCGCTAGCACGATTTTTTTTTGATGAGCACACTAAATGAGCTATACTTACTGATGCCTCCAAAGCACCAGTTCCAAGCACACAATCTCTTGGTGGTTAGACTCCCTTGTGTATCTAGTCTGGGGGGATGTGTTTTCTTCCACGCACTCCTTCATAAATCAGCATATAAACTCCCTGTATTTATGCCAGTGATATGCTGGAGCTTGTTTGAACTGACTCCTAAGAGCTAATTGTTAAATTTCCAGGAATTTTGTGAGCCAGTTGTTAAACACAACTGTTATTAAAAATTGAATTAGAGGGCCTGGAGTGGTGGCTTAGTGGTTGCAGTGCTTGCCTGGCATGTGCAAGGATGCAGGTTCGATCCCCAGCACCACATACACAACAAAGTGATGGAGCAACGAAAACCACATGAAAAATTAAATAAAATTGATTCTCTCTTTCTATCTTTAAAAAAAAAAATGAATTCCAGCTACTCTAGAGACTGAAGAAGGAGGATTAGAAGTTTAAGGCCAGCCTGGGCAACTTAGTGAGACCCTGTCTGAAAATACAATTCAAAAAAGGGGTAAGGGGGCTGTAGCAGTGGCTCAGCAGTTACAGTGCTTGCCTGGCAAGCATGAGGATGCAGGTTCCAACCCCAGCACTATAAAAGTGTCGGAAGAACAAAAGCCACATGAAAAACTAAATAACATTGATTCTTTCTCTCAGAAAAAGAAAAAGGTTGGGGGCACAGACATAGCTCAGTGGTAGAGTGCTTACCAGCACGTGTGAGGCTCTGGGCTCATTTCCCAGTAGTGTAAGATTAAAAAAAAATTGTATAATTGTATAAATGTATAATTAAGTAAAATTAAAACAAAAGGAAGAAACACTTTCTAATGATCTTATTTTACTATTTTTTATGCCTTTGAGGCTATTTACATGTGTTGTTCCTGTACAGTGGAAAAACAATATGACAACATGCTATTGTGCATCTCTTACCAACTCTGCATTCAGTGACGTCATGGTGGCTTGAGATTGTCCCCTGGCATTTACACAAAGGAAATCAGGAAACTGCTTACAACAAAAGAGGGTCTGATTGTTTTGATAATTGTCTGCACTTTGAAAAATGATGGTGAAAAAATGTTCGTGATACAAATTAAATCTAAACCTATGTTGTATTAGATTATAAATAGCCCAAATAAATTAGGAAATGTTCTTCCACTATTCAAAAATAATATTCTGGTGGCAGGAGGAGAGGGAGGGAGGATAGAGAGGGATCTATGGAGACAATTAACAATGTAGCATACTCTTTACCCTCCCCCCGAGAATTCAAATAATACTTATGGAATCATTTAATTCTATAAAATTCACAATCTAAGCATTTATTTTGCTTGTAGGGGTAAAATACAGAAGAATCAAGAGACTAGGGTATGGGCAACATGATGGTAAGTCTGGTTTAAGAACAAATGCATATCATTATTACTTTATATGCATTTATGATTGTACAACTCAACTCCTTAATAAAAAATTTTAAAAAACCAATATTCTGATTCAGTGAAATGATTCATGTCATCTACCAAAGAGTGACAATCTAATATACATCTTCATTATTTCACCATTGTCTTACTTGTTAATAAATGCAAAGAACAACCAATTATTTATGGGAAAACGATACTTATTCATCAATTCCTGCCTTGGATTACCGATAGATTCAAGGATTTTTTTTTTTTAAGAGAGAGGGACAGAGAGAGAGAGAGAGAGAAAGAAAGAGAGAATCAATTTTATTTAGTTTTCCATGTGGCCTTTGCTGCTCTGAAACTTTGTTGTGTACGTGGTGCTGGGGTTCGAACTCGCGTCCTCGTGCATGCCAGGCAAGCACCATAACTGCTGTGCCACCACTCCAGCCCTAGATTCAAGGGTTTAATAAAAACAAAAAAGAATTGTGTGAGACTCACTTGGCTGTGTAGAATGGAATGTATGGAGTTTACAAGAAAGGATATAGCATATTTTTATTTTTAAATTATATAGTACAAACTGGAAGTGGTGGCACACACTGGTAATCCCAGTGACTACGGAGGCTGAGGCAGGAGGACTGCAAGTTAAAGGTCAGTCTCAGCAACTTAGGGAGATCCTGTCTCAAAAAATATTTTTTAAAAAAGGGATCATAGGTTGTTGGTACAGTGCCCCATGTTCAATTCCCAGTACCAAAGAGCAACAACAAAAAAATTAAATAGTACACATCTTATATATAACATTTATAATAAGCATAAACACAACACATACAGTTTTTCCGGAGAGCCAATTGTTAAACATTAGTCAGCATACCTCTTCTTATGACTTTGTTTCCCCTTTTTTTTGTTTTGTTTGTTTTGTTCACATGTGGACTGAAACCAGGGATGCTTAACCAATGAGCCACATCCCCAGCCCTTTTATTTTTTATTTTGAGACAGGGTCTCACTAAGTTGCTTAGGGCCTTGCTAAGTTGCTGAGGCTGGCCTCAAACTTGCAATTCTCCTGCCTTAGCCACCAGAGTTGCAGAGATTATAGGCGAGCACCACTATGCCCAGCTGTTTTTTTTTTTTTTTTTGTAACTTTTTCAAGAAAACAGTATTCTCTGGTATTTTAGAGGTTAAGGGCATGGATGGGAGAACCTGAGTATCTTCATTTTAAATTCCAAGCTCCATCTTCTCTAAAAACCTCTCTGCTCTTCAGTTTCCTGATATGTGAAAGAATGAGCATGATAATGTACTACTGTATAGGGTTGTGATAGATTAGTTAACATATGTACGACATTTAATACAGTGCCTGGCACACAGTAAGTGCTGTATAAGGTTTGCCATTATGATTAATTCTACTATTGCCACCATCACATTTGCCGTAGCTGCACTCTATTGACTTAGATTAAAAGAAAACTGCTAGAAGTCTTGACCTTAGTTTCACTGCAGTGTAGAAAAATTAACTTACCAAAGATGACACAGCTTTTAGCCTTAGAACCTAAAGCAGATGTCACATCTCCTGATAACATATTCTTTTGTTAAGCTGAATGCCTTCTTCATATTAGTTAATTAGTCGATTTTCAGAAGGTATACGGTTCTTTCATGAAAAGGAATACTTTTCTCAGGCTGAGGATGTGACTCAGTGGTACAGTACTTGCTTAGCAAGCACAACCATGGGTTCTACTGCCAGGACTGAGGGTAAAAAAATGTTTTTCTGTACCTGTATCAGGATGCGCTATAGGTACACTGCCCACTATGTCAGCCACTAGACACAGACAATTGAGCATCTGATTTGTGAGTGGTGCATCCTGAGATATGCTGTAAGTATAAAAGACACACCAGACTTCATAGACTTCACATGAACATAAAATGTAAAATGTTCCATTAGTAATTTTATTTTAGTTATAAGCTTATAATATTTTGGCTATATTGAGTTCAATAAAACATATTATTATGTATCTTTTTACCTATTTCAATGTGGCTTCTAGAAATCTTAAAATTACCACTGGCTTGCTTCTGTGGCTTATATTTTATTTCTTTGGGTCAGAACTACTCTATATAAGATAAATCTTCATGTCCAACTATAAAAGCTGGAAAAATTATTTTGTTTAATAAATCAAGAAGTGATATTTGCCTAGTGAAAGGCACTATCATCCACCTAGTCATCCAAATCAAAAACTGAAAGGTATTGTTGACTCCTCCCTCTTCCTCTGGATGGCACACCCCAACAATAATTGGTTCATTTTCAAATCTCTACCTCCACCTCTTTTACCAGCACAGGTCTCACCATTCCTGATGTAGACCCTAAAAGGGCCGTTATACTGGTCTTCCTATCCATTAATTTTGGCTCCCAAAAATCCACCTTCCATATACTGTTAGAGTAATAAATGCATTTGAAACACAAGTCACATCGTGCTACTTGTTATGATTTGAATATGAGGTGTCCCATGAAAGCTCAAGTAACAATGCAGGAATATTCAGAGGTAAAAAGACTACAGTATGAAAGCTGTAACCTAATCAGTGTATTAATTCTTTTGATGAACTAAACCATTTGACAAATTAATAATGTGAAAGGAATATTGCACTGGGTGGTGACTATATGGCTACAGAAACTGGGTCACAGAGGTTTATATTTTGTCATTGGCAAATTAGTGCACACTCTCTCTTGCTTTGTAGTTGCCATGCCCTGAGCTGCTTTCCTCTGCCACGCCCTTCCACCACGATATTCTGCCTCACCTTTGGCCCAGAGCTATCGACTCAGCCAACCATGGACTGAACCTCTGAAATCATGAGCTAAAATAAACTTTTCCTTCTCTAAGTTGTTCCTGTCAGGTCTTTTGATCACAGTAACAAAAAGTTAATGCCACTCCACTGAGTCCACTGGTCCCTATTTCCAAGTTCACTTGTAGGCACACCTTTCACACACACACAGAATCAAGGCACACAATGATTACTTGTCCAACATCCTTTCATCCTTTGACATGGTTAAGTATGATATTTTGTTAGGTGTTGGGTTGTGATGGGGATGTGAGGAAAGGGCAACAATGGAGAAGACTTAGGCAATGGCAGAAAATGATTTCTTCTTGTATTTCTAAACTCATTAGTAGTTTCTCAAATGAAATCAAAAACATATTCAACTCCTTCTGGATGTCCTGGGAAAACAATCTATATGGTCATTTCAGACACATCTCAATGTGACTTCTCCAATTTGCACAGAAGAGTGAACTCCTATACTAACACAAGGAGGAAAATTGTATGTAACTTATAAACTTGTTATAATTTATTACATTATATCATATATAAAAAGAATTTAACATAGTTCATAGTTCCATATTTAAAGCAAAGTCACTGTTAGAAAATGAACTGAGTCACAATAAAATATGAAAATTTATTTGAGCCAAGAACAAGATATGAAGGATACCACTCCAGACCACAAACAGTTCAGGATTCCAAAAGGAAGGCTTTTTGGTTTTTTTTTTAGGGTGGGCTTAGAAGTAAGACAATTAAAACATTGATTGGTTAAAGTAAAGCAGTAGTCTTATTATTAGGGTCATCCCAGAAGAAAGGCCCTGGTTAAAAGTTAGTTGGTGGTTTCTGAATGTTTAAGTGTTAGTTTCATTCTACTGTTTTATTTCCCTGTTGGTTTTCAGTTTGCTTCTGCAGGAACTTAGGCACTGAAGCCACCTCAATCCCATTGCTCCCAATTCTTTATTTTAATATCACTTTCTGGTCCTTTGTTCACACCTAACCCTTACTCTATCGTCATAGGTCTTTGAGAAGCAGTCCAGGGATGAATTCTAAACTTTCAAAAGCAATGAATGATTTAAGCAAGAGATCACTTTTAAATCCTTTATCCTGGTCACAGACCATTGATTTCTATGAGCTTAAATATATGTTATTACATTTAAAAGAAAGGCCTTATTTGGTGAGAATAGCAAAGGCAAAGAAAAATAGAAGAGTCCAGAAAACAGAATGAAAAATAATTGGGAAAAAGGAAAAACGCATTTCATGCTTGCCTCTTTTCTGACAACTTAAATGAGAAAAAAGCAACAGTGTTGATGGCCAAGTTATGTCTCTCTATGTTCCAAAAATAATACATCATAAAGTATGGGGACACACTGGAGAATCTCATTTAGAATTAATATGAAAATTTCATCTTGTTGAAAAATAATTTGCTTTCTGGCTAATATTCTCAATAACTACCCTGCTCAAAAACCATTCTCACAGTGTCTAGTGAATTCTACAAATTAAAATGTAATTATACATGGACTGACTTAAACACTCATGTAAAAGCCAATAATTATGAAAACATCATGGGCTTCTTGGAAAAAAAATTGCCATTTTCATTTTAAAAATTCCTAGATGGTGTTCCTTCACAGATGTAGAATCAAATTTATTAAGATAAAAAGAATTTTAAAATAATTGTCACTCTTGTGCTGTAATAAGATTTGTACTTAAACTGTTAGGGTATTTGAAACTCATATGTTATCAATAATTACTTGTACTGTCCTAAAATGAAGATGCATTTATTCAATGGTACTTCTCCACTCTTTGACAAACATTCTGGACTGGGCATGGTGGCACCCATCTGTAGGCCCAGCTACACAGGAGGCTGAGGAGGTAGGATCACTTCAGACCAAAGGCTTGAGACCAATAGCCTGGGCAACATACTGTTATACCATGTGAAAAAAAATGCTATTAATCTGTCAATACTTGAGGAATCAGAAAGTCTGAAAGTCTAATTTACCTTCAGACAAAATTTAGCCATTCCACTCATCAAAATATTTTGTTCTCAGACTTTAATACAATGCGTGAATAGCCTTTAAGCGTCAAAGTGACAGCACTGACATGTTACCACACCAACAGACTGATTTCTAAAGTCAAAATTCCCACCCGGGGAGAGTTCTGCACAAGGTGGTACTTACCTGTAACTGGATGAAGATTATACAAATCTGTGGAAGACTTATCTTTAGTGCTCCCACCTGGGCAAGGAAAAAATGAAATCATAGCTTCTTTCTCATTCCTACAACTCATGTTTTTCAATATAAAAGGTCAAGAGGATTCTGATCTAAAACTGACATACTATTTCTGTAAACTTACACAGTGGCAACCAGCCATCCTTGAAGTCTTAGCTCTTTGAGGGCATGAAAATAAAGAAACAATGATGTGACTGACTTTTTCATTTACTTCCCAGACTCTCCTCTATTCCCAACCTGCCCCAATCCTTTCATTCAGAGGTTGATAAATCATGGCACACATGTCAAATGCAGACTGCCACCTGTTTTTGTGAATAAAGCTCCATAGAAACACAGCCAAGCTTATGTGTTTACATGCTGTCTATAGCTGCTTTCATGGCAAAACAGCAAAACTGACAAAGATCATATGGTCTGCAAGGCTAAAATACGACAATCTGGACTTTTAAGAAATCATTTCCCGACCCTGGTCTAGGGGAATGAGGCTCCCTCATTCCTTCCTCCCTGAAACACATACATGGTGAACGTCCAACCAAGGTAACTCCTCCACTATTTCACAAACACGGAAAATACTTTCATGTCATGCAAATGCTCCCTTTGATAAGAATGTCCTCCTTCTTCACCTACACTTTGTTGAGGTCTAACTCACATTTTAAAACCCTGCTCTTGGGTCATTTCACCTAAGAGTCTTCAATATCCCATGAAATAACACTTTTGTATCATCATACTGCATAAATGCATTTATAAAAATTTATCTCATTTTCTGTGTATGTGTGTGTTTATTAATCTCTGTGTTCTCAATAAGTTCATTTGGGGAGAACCGATTGTAATATTTCTTCCCATATGTTTAGACAATTGTTCCTTAGGAACTATTTTGATTCTCCTTCTACTAAGAACACTTTGATTTAGTGATGATATCTTAAATTGCCCCAAATTTCAACAGCAATCCATCCATGTGGCTCATTACCAAGGTCAAATCACAATGCCTGGCCTATGGTATAAGATAAATTTCAAAAGGATCAGAAATTAAATATAAAAATTAAGCCTTACAAATATTTTTAAAATAAGTAAATTTATTTATAATTTGCTAATGGTTAAAAAAACTTCCCTAACAATATATAAAAATTCAGAAGCAAAAAGAGAAAACATTGATAAATTTGATAACATAAAATTTTTAAAATTAAAAACTTTGACATAAACTGAGGAAAATATGCTAGGTAAGCACAAATCAAAAGAAAGCTAGAGTGGCCGTCAGGCAGAATAAACTTCAGTACGATGAATATTTCCCAGGATTAAGGAGAGTTCACAATGATATGAAGATTAATTCATCAAAATGTCATAATCCAAAATGTGTATACATCTAAAACCAGAGCTTCAAATACACACACACACACACACACAAAGCCAGGCATGGTGGCACACACCTGTAATCCTAATGACTTGGGAGGCTGAGGCAGGAGGATCACAGGTTCAAAGCCAGCTTCAACAACTTAGCAAGACTCTAAACAATTTAGTGAGACCCTGTCTCAAAATAAAAAACAAAAAAAGGCTGGGGATGTAGCTCAGTAGTAAAGCACCTATGGGTTCAAATCCTGGCACCAAAAACAAAAAACAAACCCCCCATAAAAAACAACAAAACAATACACAAAAACAAAATGTATAGAACCAAAAGCAAAAATAGAAAAGTCCATAATTATAGCTAGATATTTAAATGCCAGTCTGTTAGTAATTTACTGAACAAAAAGACAAAAATTAGGAAAATTATAAAACATTTCAATACCACTACAAACCAACCTGACCTGATACTAGGACACTATAACACGATTTTATTATATATTCCTAGTGAGACATACTTTAATAGGACAAAAAAAATTAAAAACAATTTTTTAAGTAATCAAATTGTTGATGGTAATATGAACATTACCAGCAAAAAAACCACCAGATTTTATCAAAAGATGGATTCAGGAGTCTCCTGAATCTCCTACTCTATGAAGTTAGAACAATAAATATTACATGAATAAGGATAATAACTGCAACACACTGAAATATATAGACTATCTTTACATCTATGATTTATTTAAGAGTTCTTTATTGTGAAAAATTGGCAAACGAAGGAAAATAATTTCATGTTAATTTTACCTTTATTATAAGAACTATACTCAGGGTAACCAAACAATGAATAAGAGAATCTCTTTTTAGACAGTGAGAGAGACAGAGAAAGAGAGAAACAACGTTAGTTTTTCACATGGCCTTAGTTGCTCCAACACTTAGTTGTGCACGTGGTGCTGGGGTTTGAACCCGGGTCCTTGTGCTTGCCAGGCAAGCGCCGAAACCTCTGAACCACCACTTCAGCCCCGAGAATCTCTTCTTATAAAAGTAATCCAAATAATGACTTAATAAGGAAAAAAAGAATTAAAATTTCACCTCTTTACAACCTCTAATGAAATAATGACTCTAAAACAATAATCATCAGTGGCTACTAACGTTCCCAAAAGGGAGAAACTAAACATGACTTTATTGGTAAAGATAAACAATACCAACTATGATATGGTAAAAAAAAAATAACCTAAAATGTATCACTTTAGATCTAACTCATTTTATTAACAGAAGACTATGGTAAATGGAATAAATGGTGTGCATTACTTATCCTCCAACGAAGGGAAACCTGCTTTCTTTAACAAGAAGAAAGAAATGGTAGTGAAACAGATAATACACGGGATGCTTACTGATCTGAAGGGGTATGACGATGGTATTGGGATAAGACTGTCTTAAGAGACACATCAAGAAATATGTATAGGGACTGGAGCGGTGGCTCAGCGGTTTCGGTGCTTGCCTGGCAAGCATGAGGACCCGGGTTCAAACCCCAGAACCACGTACACAACTGAGTGTTGGAGCAACTAAGGCCATGTAAAAAAATAAATAAAGTTGTTTCTCTCTCTGTCTCTCTCACTTTCCTCTCTCTTTAAAAAAAAAAAGAAAGAAAGAAATATGTATAGATCAAATGATAAGGTATCTGGATTTTGCACCAAAATAACATGGAGCTGGAGAGGATACAGGTAAATAGTAGAAGAAGCAAAATAAACTATGATTTTTTGAAAGGTGGAATGAAGTTTTTCATTATGCTCTTCCCTCTACTTAGTCTACCTTTTAGATTTCCCATAAGAAAAAAATGGTAAAAGATGCTTGCTGTCATAAAATGGTAGATTATTGATTAAATGTAAAGAAGAATAACTCTAAATGATTTTAAAATGCTTTTAGGAAGCCATCTTGCAGCTACAATTTATAGAATAAATCCTTCAAATAGGACCACTAATAATAAACCATACTTTCAGATCCAGATATTTGAAGGGTATAATTTAAATTACAGAATCGGAAATGTTTATGAAACTAAGATGGTATGCAGAATGAAATCAGATTTCTAACTTGAAAACAAGATCAAGAACTTAGAAATATACCAAACAAATCTTTATAAAGCCAGTCACTTATCTTGATGTTTCCAAAATAAGACTTATTTTCTTATGATGCTGTAAAGAAAGCACTTATCAGTTTGTGGTACCAATGAGGCAGAACATCAAAGCTGACACAAATGACTATTACTGTGTTCTTATGAAGTTCACTACTGTGAAAACAAAGAATATGCTCTACAATGAACATGTTAAATCGAGCTTTGCTAAGGAAAGTCACCTGAAATTAATGTATACAGGCAGTTGAGACAGTAGCTGTGGAATCAGTGCTGATTGGTGTGTGTGATACAACCTTTAACCTCTGTGGTTATCATGGCTCCTGAAGCTGCACATTCCTAAATGTGCAGACCCATTACTCTATTAAATTCAGCAGAATAGGGGAGCTTTGTTAACATTATACTAGATTAGAACCACAACCGAACATCAAAACAAACATTAATAGTTTGCTTCCGAAACTTGCTGAGTTCCTTATAATAGTACTGTTATGTATTGTCAGCTTTTTTTTCTCTCACAAATAGCTCTGTTTCTTAAATCCACATCCCTGCCACATACACACATGCCAACAACAGCACATGATTTCAGGAAGTTCAGCTTGTTGCCTCAATTCACTTCGCTTTGTGTCACAAAAGCAGAAATAAATGCTCTCACACTCGTATCCCTCATTCAGAGCTTTCCCAATAATACTCAGAAACTTTTCAGGCAACAAGGATCTCCATCACTTGACCCTTTCTTGAGACCTGACAAGAGAAATATAAAGGGCTTTTCAGACTTTATAGGTTTAATTATTTTCAAATTTCCAACTGATCAGGACCCAAACAAAGTTCCAGAGTTTTTCATAATAAAAAGCCAAATAATGATTTAGCTATTTAATATTGATCCATATAGATGTGCACAGCTGAAATTCCATCCAAAATTTTGCATTAATTATGGAAAAAATTTTACTTAATACTCACTTTGGGAGCTGGAGCAGTGGCTCAGCTGTTGCACCCCTTGCCTGGCATGCACAAGGACACAGGTTAGAACCCCAGCACCACATACACAATGAAGCATCAGAGCAACAAAAGCTACATGAAAAACTAAATAAAATTGATTCTTTCTCTCTCTCTCTCATTGTCATTCTCTTAAAAAAATATTCACTTTATATCTACTATGCAAAAAGCATTTTCTAAGTACTGCACAGATATCAAACTAATTTAATTTCTAAATCAAGAATTTCACTAAAGAATTTGAGGCACAGAGAGATTAAGAAACTTGTCCAAGGTCTCAGAGCTAATAAGTGGCAGGGTATAAACTCAGGTTTGGGCTTATCCAAAGTCCATGTACTTAAGTGCTGTATTCTGCTGCCTCTATATTAAACTTGGACACCCTAAGTACGTTACAACTCACGATACGGACTCCTGAAATTTTATCATCAAATCCCATATTTTAAAAAATTGTACCGACCTAAATATATGGCAATTTACAAAATATTTCTGACCACATCTGCAGGGTCAACGGAAAATTAACAATCATCAAATGGAGATAAATATGCAACTCTTTCCAGTAGTTCTCAGATGGAACCTTACTGTTCATTTACCAAAAAAGAAAAAAAAAATCAGGACAGGAAGGGGAAAACATTTTCTCATTCTGCTATTTATTTTGACTGCATAACCTTGTCAGCTAAAACAATAAAAGGTGCAGATTTGTTGACATTTTTCTTTCACTAAGGTGATCGTTCATTTTATTTGTCAAAAGCTCATACAAATAGGCTCTTACTCCACCAACTATCAGTTGTCTGCCCTCCTCCTAATGATTAGAGATGCCTAAAAATGAAAATGTACTGAAGCTCATTCACATTTCAGGGATTAGTAATAGGGCCATTCTTATGCTAGATTAAGGTGTACAAAGAAAAAATGTCTTTACAAGTCCCATTTATTTAGATATTATAAGAACAATGGAAGAGGAAAGCAAAATTTCTTGGACCACTGAGACAAATATAGGGTGCTTTCAAACGAGGTATAAATTATCATAGTCTTGGAAAATGGTAGAAAGGAGTTTAAATGATCTTATCAGGAGAGTCTTACAGCAAGGGTAGAAACTTTAAATAAAATAAAATGGGGAAAAAATCCACAGGGGGCCATGGACAACTTAATAATTGACTTTTTAAGAAAGAGGAATAAAAATCATTTACCTGCTAATAAGACAAAAATTTATTTCAGTTCAGCATTCAAGCTAGACAATGGGAAAAGATGACAGACAGAAGCTAAGAGAAAGTAAGGACCATCAGCTTCAAGCCTACCCCTGTTAAACCAGTTCTGTAACAACTGTAACCATCTATGGTAATTTTCTTAAACCATTCCACTTTCAAATGTTCCATATTATTGTTCAGATACATTCATTTATGTTTTCCATATGTTCTGATGTTTGGTTTGGAAAATGTTGTCAACAAACGTTACTTCTACCCCAGCCTTAGATTCACCCCTTTGTAATCCCAGTTCCTCCTCCCTGACCTGTATGTAGCCAGACAAAAGCAACCCTCGGGTTCCCTTTTCTATCATTCCCCATTTCTCTTCCCAAACATTCAGACAAATCCCGGTTCTAATCAGTTTTGGCCTGATAACCATATCTTTCTTCCCTCTGTCAGGGAAATATGCCCGGATTCCCAGTCTGACCAACTTTCATACTTCCAGCCCCGAAATACTCTTAAAGCTATAAATTCAACCCCACACCCTCTTCAACTGGACAATATGTTTGGTTGACTCTGTGCCCTAGACTTCCTACTACACCCAGCTGGTTTTTTGTTTCTTTTCTTTTCTTTCTTTCTTTCTTTCTTTTTTTTGTTTCCACAAGTACTCTTTCTATAAACAAAGACAACAAAAAATCATTTCTTGGGTATTTACCTTTGGTCATCCAAACTAATTTTAGCTCCTCTTTCTCTGAAAGGTTCTCTCTCAGTATAGTTGAGATGGTACAGTTAAGATGAGGAAATGAGGGCTGGAGCGGTGGCCCAGCAGTTGGGATGCTTGCCTGGCATGCACGAGTACACAGGTTCAAACCTCAGCACCCACGTACACCACTAAATGTCAGAGCAATGAAAGCCATGTTGAAAACTGAATAAAAATTGATTCTCTCTCTCTCTCCTTCTCTCTTTTAAAAAAAATAAAGATGAGGAAATACAAATGTGAAAAATCAGTTCACTTACTATCTCAAGCATTTTCCGAACATCCATTACATGTATTCCATGCAAGCACTGTACTCTGCACCAGTCAGTGAGGGATGGAACTCACACACCCTAACTGAACATTCCTTGCCTTCAAAACCCATAGAATTGAGTAGATGGAGAAAGGGATAAAAAAAACTTAGCTAAGCTATAAGGGCAAGATTAAGTAAAATTGATCTAACTTCAATAGCAGAAACGACTGAGGGGGAAAGGATGAGCACCACAGGTGAAGTGAGTGACTCTGACCACAATACTGGGAAAGCCTTTGTGGTGAAAATGGCTTTTGGACTAGATTTGGAAGGACAAGTAGGGTTTCAGTGGTGGACAATGCAAGTATAAGAGAGTACTCTTTGTGCTCCTGCCTGTTATTGCACCCTAAGCTGTCTGGCTACTTTTGCTTACTTCCCAGTGGGGAAGGGTATTTGTTTGTGAGGATTGTCATAGTATTGAGTCTCCCATTATCCATGGGGAATACATTTCAAGACCCCCAGTGGATACCTGAAACTTGTTAATACCAAACCATAATGTTATATAAAGGTATATACAGAATGATTTTCACAAACCATGCAGAAGGAGCCATGTTATTACTTTACAGTTACCCATTTGTAACACTATACTTAGTGCAATATGTTTTTATCCCTATAGTGTACACACATACCAATGATAAAGAACATTATGGTTTGGATCTGAAATGTGCCC
>PVKS010004665.1:0-91269 GCA_004027875.1 Aplodontia rufa
AAACTCTCCCTTTTTGCTGACAATAGGATCCTGTATCTGGAAGATCCAAAAAACTCCACCAGAAAACTGCTTGAACTTATAAACAGATTGAGCAAAGTGGCAGGCTACAAGATCAATTCCCATAAGTCAATAGCTTTCCTAGACACTAACAATAATAAGGCAGAAGAAGAAATCAGGAAATCAATCCCATTCACAATATCCTCAAAAAGAATAAAATACATGGGACTTAACCTAACAAGGGAAGTCAAAGACCTCTACAACAAAAATTATTGTAAATTGAAGAATGAAATCCAAGATGACCTGAGAAGATGGAAAGATGTTCCATGCTCTTGATTTGGCAGAATTAATATAATAAAAATGGCCATTCTGCCAAAAGCTATATATAGATTCAATGCAATCCCCATCAAGATATCAATGCCATTCTTTACAGATATAGAAAAAGCAATTCTCTAATTCATTTGGAACAATAAGAAATGCAGAATAACCAAACATTACTAAGCAAGAAAGATGAAACAGGTGATTTTGCTATACCAAATCTAAAACTATACTATAGAGCTGTAGTAATAAAAATAGCATAGTACTGGTATCAAGATAGGAGTGAAGACCAATGGAATAGAATAGAAGACCCTAAAACAAACCCACAAATCTTTAGTCATTTGATTTTTGACAAAAAGGGACAAAATATAACATGAAGGAGAGACAGCCTATTCAACAAATAGTGCTGGAAAACTAGACAGCCACTTTCAGAAAGTTGAAATTAGACCCTTATCTTTCTCCTTGCATGTAAATCAAATCAAAATGGATCAAGGAACTAGGAATTAAATCAACTACCTTGCAACTGCTGGAAGATAAATTAGTACCAACACTCCAGCATTTGGGAGTAGGCAAAGACTTACTCAACATGTCTCCTAAAGTGAAAGAAGTAAAGTAAAAAATCAGTGAGTGGGGTGTCAAAAAGCTAAAAAGCTTTTTCAAAGCCAAGGAAATGATCAAAATTGTCAAGAGACTTCCAACAGAAAGGGAGAGAGTCATTGCCTGTGATTGCTCTGACAGGGGACTCACATCCAAAATTTACAAAATCCTCAAAAAAATCAACCCCCCAAACACTAACAATCCAATCAACAAATGGGCCCAAGAGCTAAGTAGAAACTTCTCAACAAAGGAAACTGAGCAAGCCAATGAATACAAGAGAAAGTGTTCTAAACCACTGGTAATCAGAGAAATGTAAATCAAAACTACATTAAGATTTCACCTCCCTCCAGTCAGATTAGCAAAAATGAAGAATATAAACAATAACAGATGCTGGAGGGGCTGTGGGGAGATAGGAACACTAGCACACTGTTGGTGGACCTGCAGACTAGTGCAGTGCAGCCTCTCTGGAAAGCAGTGTGGAGAATCCTCAAAAAATTCCTACCATATGATCCAACTATCCCTCTCCTGGGTATTTTTCCAGGGGAGTTGGAATCAGAATATTATAGCGACACAGCAATATCCATGTTCATAGCAGCTCCATTTACAATAGCTAAATTATGGAACCAACCCAGATGCCCCTCACTGGATGAATGGATCCAAAAACTGTGGTATATGTATACCATGGAGTTCTACTCAGCAATTAGAAACAATGAAATTGCAGCCTTTGACAGTATATGTATGGAGATGGAAGAAATCATGTTGAGTGATGTTAGCCTAACCCAAACTGTCAAGAGTTGAATGTCTTCACTCATCTGTGGAGGCTTGAGCTAGATCCAGGCCTGTGTGAAAGGTGGTCAACCCTCATGTACTAGACTCAGCAAAGGTGTGGTAACACATAACTTAGGGCAGTCATAGATATGTATGGGGAAGGAGTGGGGAGGGGTAAGGGTGGGAGAATAGGGTGGGATCTAGGGGGTAAATCTAATTTAAGAATATATTCATATCATATTGTTATGTTGGATGCATTTTTGATTGTACAATAACTAAATCTCTTAATTAAATAAGATTTACCCCCTGTACTCCCTGTGGTGTGAGTTCTCTTTTTCTTTCTGAATATAGTTCATCCTCTGATTAATAATAGCCAGTGTCCTTGACAGAGGGGTCTTTGAATCACTTATTTACTTTCTAATAATTCTTTTGAAACAAATTATAGAATTAACCCTTTTAAAGTACGTAGTTCAATCGTCTTTGCCTGATTCACAAAGTTGTGCAACTATCACATGACTATCTAATTCCAGAATATTTTCATCTCCTCAAAAAGAAACTCCATACCCTTTAGTGGTCCCTTCCTATTCCCTCTCTTTGTCACCCTCTGAAAATCACTAATTTATCTGTGTGGATTCACCTATCTTAGGCATTTCACATAAAAGAAGATAATATGTAGTTTTTTTGTTCCTGACACATTTCTAATTTCATTTCAACAATTTAGTCACTGATCTGAATAATTTGTCAACTCATCTGCTATTCACCGTTAGAAATAAAAGCAAAAACCAAAATATAGTTCATTCAAGAAAGGTTAAAAACAACTAAACAAGGACTCCTATCAGCAATATTTGAAAATTCCACAAGAATGATTTGATGTAACCCTCTCTACACCAGTCTTGGCTCTTCTGATTTATTATTGCCTAGAAAGTACCAACACACACAAACCTGAAATCATATGCCATATACTTGCCCAAAGTCAGTTTCACATCTGAGTTAAAGAACTTGAATTCTAGAATTATAATACTTTGGCTCAAATCTTGTCTTAATGTTTCATAGCTGTTTGATTTGGGGCTAATTATTTCACCTGTTATTCCATCCGCAAAATAAGAGTTTTTTACTTGACATGATATAGAAAAACAAACTCAATTTCTCCTACTTTCTGATCTTAACACAGAACAATTCTAATACCAGATGTGTGGGAATGTTTCCCCCACACATCAAACAAGCAGTCTATTCTGCAGTTGATTCTTCAGTGGACACCAGCCAGGTGTCCTCAAATGCAAATCAATCTTGAGAGATATGGTCAGATTTCAAAGGTTGAGGACTCAGTGCCACAAGCATGCCCCCTAGCTTCTGATGCCAGTCACCAGTTCAAGGTTGTTTTACTTGTGCTTCTGACCAGTTGGCTATAAATGGACGTTCCCACCACCCTCTTCTTGAGGTTTGACTAATTTTTTAGAGCAGCTCCCACAACTCAGGAAAACACTTACCTACATTCCCCAGTTTATTATGAAGGACCATACAAAGGATACACATGAAAAGGTGGATCAGAAAAAGCATATGAGAATAGGCACAGACGGAACTTTTATGCTGTCTTTGGGACACCACCCTCCAGGAATCACAATGGAAATTTCCAAACCTCTGGAAGCTCTGTACTTCCTGTACTTCTGAGTTTATGAAAACGTCACTATACAGGCAGGATTAGTTATGTCACTGGCCATTAGGTTTAGCTTAACCTCCAACTCCTCTCCTCTCCTTGAAGGTTGGGAAGTGCAGCTGGACAACTCTGTCCTTTAATCCTACTTTGGTCTTCATGGTGTGACCAACTCCCATCCCGAGACATCCATCACTCAGTCATAGCACTAGAATACAATAAGACATTATTTTGGAAATTCCAAGGAATTTAGGAATTATATGTCAGGAATGGCAAGGAACAGAGTGATGGTTTTCACTGGAATGAAGGCTGAATATATTTTTCAAAATATCACACTACTCAATAGGGCAGTTGTGGAGATCAAGTTAATTTAAATCAAGAACATGGAAAAGGGTTCATCACATAGATCATGCACTCAAAAGCACTTATCATTATGAGAGAAATAAAATGCCATGCAAATGCGGTATTTAGTATTTTGTCCATTCTATGCTTCTATAGTTTCTGTTAGAAAGCATCTCTCAAGGGGTTGGGGATTTAGTTCAGTGGCAGAGCGCTTGCCTAGCATGCGCAAGGCTGTGAGTTTGGTCCTCAGCCATGCAAAAAAAAAAAAGAAAATGAAAGAAAGAAAGAAAGAAAGAAAGAAAGCATCTCTCAGAGACCTCAGCACAATGTCAGTCTTCAGCAAAACAAGTTGTCATATATAGGAGAAATTCAAATGTGCAATAACTCTAAGGGACAGGCTCTGAGCAGAAAGAACCTGGAGACTTTCCTTCAATGACGCATCTGACTGTTTGCATTTCAGATGCTGGGGAGGGTGTTAGCTGCTGACTGCTGGGGATGATAGGGGGGGGGGTTCTTCAGGCACCCTGGGAAGCATCTTCACCAACCCACAGGGAAGTGTTTCACTATTTTGCCTACTGGCACGCAGGATGTCAGCCTGACTTTTACAACTGTCATGTGAATTGTGTTCTTTCTGACTATTCTAAACCAAATGGAAACAGGAAATAAATACAATTATAAAACAGCAGACATCTTTTACACTCCACCCCATTCCAGAGCAGCTAGAGTATCTTTTCCTTTAATGGAAAAATAAAAAAGGGTACAGCAGGACCACGGCAGAAGTGTTTAGATTGTATGTATCTCTTACATTTCCCCACAAATGGTAAATGAGCCGGAACCCAGAAAATAGCCCTTAACTAACAAGTAGCCTCAGTTTGCTCTTCTGTGTAGCATGAGGATGTTAAGCAAAGAGATGGTTTAGATCCATTCCTCTCTTTAAACTCGGTGGTATTTGTCTTCTTTAGTTACCTAGCTCCAGCCTGAGTTACAGCCCAGGGCTTCAGGGCACAGCCCCAATCCAAGAAGGTAAGAATTCTTCCATAAATCCACTGGGGAGAAAAATGCACCCAAGCCGCAGAGTGATTCATTTACCACTGAAAAGCGTTTTGCTGCTACCAATTTTTGTCCAGAACATTTGAACCAGCAGTAGTTCAGTCTAGACACAAAGTGGCCAACATGCTTTGAACAAATCTGCTTTTAATGTGCAGAGCACTCTTGTTTCCAGTTATTATTCTGAGTGATTAAACAAACTGCCAAACTTTCACTGAAGCAGTCATCATTTATTACTGAAATACTTACTGGGGATTTAATAGTGCTTCATTTGAGACAATATCTTGAACCTATGAATTCAAAAGAAGAGGGATGTATTTTTGGCACAAATTGATAGAGTTTCAAGATTTCTGTAATAGATACATACACAATCATATTGTTGAGTTGAAAGAAATGTGTTTCCAATAAGCGGTATTTACTGGGGTTTAACGACGATGTAATAGTTACCTGTCTATTACATGGTAGTCAAAGCTAAGGAAATGTGTTTTTAATAATCAATTGGTATTTCAAATATATAAGATAACTGCCATATGAAATCTGAGCCTGGATACAACCCACATTTTAGACTTATTCTTGAGAGTCTCATTCATGAAACTGAAGTATCAATGATTGGGCATCATAAAAATATTATTATCAAAGGGCTAGAAATTTTATTCTTTTGCACTTTCTTGGCTTTTCTTTTCCCATCCTTCCTTTTTCTTTTATGTTGACTTAGCAGTTATTTCTTCACGCATTTTATTGTGATTACTTCAAATTGAATTCTATGTACAAAATAACCTTCCTCTCAATCAGAAAGGAAGAAAAAGTAATTGGAAGAAAAAGAAAGAAGAAAGAAAAAAGGAAAGGAAGGAAGGATAAAAGAAAGAGGAAAGAAAGAAAAGTGTAAAGTAACATTTAGCTCTTTTAATCATGCCTGGAGAAATAGGTAAGCCAAATCTGAGAGCTAAAGGGGTGGAGATATAGGTGGCGACAGATTCCTTTGTGATTAAATCTCCCTGTAATTTTGCAATAAGAATTTCAGCCACTCTCCTTCCATGGGCCACGTTGAAGGCAGCTTACACACTCATACTACCTGAGCTATTACTGCTGCCTCTTAGATACATGCATTTGGTAAATGTTTATCAAGTGTGCCTATTCTATGCTAAATTGTTCTACAAGGAGCTAGTACCTCAAAAAAGAAAGAGAATACCTGCCTTCAAGGACTGCTGATTCAAGGGAGAGGGGGGTGCTGGAGCATTGGCTCAGCAGTTATGGTGCCTGCCTGGCATGCATGAGGACACGGGTTCATACCCCAGCACCATGTATACAATGAAGTTTCAAAAGAGAGGGGGGACAAGACAAGCCACAAGGGCAAACAATCATGAAACAGAGCCAGTGGGCTTTGTTAGAAAGAAAGAAAGAAAAGGTCAAGAAGGTACAAGGAAAGGAACACTCAAATAGTGATAATGGCCTGGACAAACCATTGTTCTCTCATGTTTGTGGTTCATAAACCACCTGTCTCCACAGTCCTTCCTGTACGGAGGCTCTCTTCCTCCCACTGGCCATGCATCATTCCTCTGCCTGGAATGTTCGTTCCTTCCTTCTCTCCTTGGCTTTGCCCTGCTCACCCAGCATATTTCAGCTTCTCTCAAAAGGTACCACCTGACCACCTTCTTCAAAGTGGTCTTTCCAATGCCCAGACTCCTTTATTCTGTCACATCACACTATGTTCCTCAAATAACCCAGGGTGTTCTATAATGATCTTGTTAATGTAGCAGTTCTTCACCTATCCTTCCCTAAAACAATGCAGACTTTTTCAGGGTAGGAGTTGCTTCCAATCCCAGTGATGGCTGTGACCCTTGCAGGAAGGTATCTAAGTATCTGACACAGTGGAAATGTAATCCTCATTCGTTGAGTGCTTCAGAGCAAGCGTCATCCAGGCACGCATGGACTGAGAGTTTTGAGCAAGAGAATGCTCTCTACTTGAGCAAAAACACTAGTCTGTGACTGAGAAGGCTGGATACTGTTGGTGCACATCACAGGCTTGCTGGCCACCAGTCCAGTCAGCACTTCCTTTACAGAGGACATTTAGGGTGCTCAGTCTAGGAAGATCCCTGGAATTTGCATTGGATATCAACTGTTCTCTCTACAACCGAACCCTGGCAATGCATGCAGACACCAGTGTCTCCAGCCAGACACAGTCTCATGTGGCATCTCGGCATGTAGCTAACTGCCCCCTCCCCTGCCCTGAAAGCAGGGGCAGATAACTGGAGGAAGCATGCCGCCTGCCATGCCAAAGCCTCTTAGGAACCAGAGCTCATTAAGAGCATGTGCCTCACTCCCCGCTTCTGCCAAGTGTCAAACTTCATTAAAGGACTGGGGCAAGATCAGTTGCAGAGCACGGCTAGTCTGGGCCAAGGTGGGAGTTCCTTCCCCAAGATCACGAGGGCTTGGTTAGCAGCTCTACAGAGATTGGCAACTGTGGTTGAACTTGTCAGACAGTGGGCTTTCTGCAGGATTTATCCATCCCACCATGTGCACATTTTGAAAAGCAGAGATCTGTTGAGAGGTGATTCATTCCTCTGTGGGGTCTTCTAATTCTACCTCCCACCTCTTCTGGCCTGCCCACCTTCCTCTTCTGGATTCTGAGAGTTCCACATTAGGAACTGTTCCTTGCTGCTTTAAGCTTATTGTTTGTTGGAAGCAGTTTCTTTCAGTAGTAAGAATAGTAGTAGTAGTAGTAATAATAATAATAATAATAATAATACCTTGAATTTGTGAAGTATCTTGAAAAATGAGGTATCATATTCCTAAAGATTTTTTTCTTTCTTTTCTTTTCTGTTTCTCTTTTTTTTTTTTAATTACAGGCAGGAATTAAGCTTGGGGCACTTAACCACTGAGCCACGTCCTCAGCGGTTTTATTTTTTATTTTGAGATAGGGTCTCACTAATTTGCTTAGGGCCTTGCTAAGTTGCTGAGGTTGGCTTTGAACTTGTGATGTACCTGTCTCAGCCTCCCAAGCCACTGAGATTACAGTCATGCACCACCATGCCTGGCTCTAGAGTTATTTTTGAAGACATTAATACGCAAATATTAGCTCACTTTGAGACTTGAGTCTAATTAAAATTTGTGAGACAATATCATTATTTCAATGATAATAACATCATTTCCACAAAAAGAAACTGAGACTCAGGTTAAATAGTTTGCCAAACATTACACAGCTAATAAGGGATAAAGGGGGAAGCATGAGACTTCGATCTTCTCTGCCGTATCTCAAGGTGGATTTTCTCATAATTGGCTTCTAAGATACAGTATAGAGAGACGGAAAAATTGCTCATAACTTGTAAAATATTCCTGTTTACTTTAAAAAATACCATATTCACAGATAAAGTGTGAGATTAAATATACCAAGAAGAATTTGCACATAAGCCTGTGTAAGTGCAGTTTATTCGATGGGACATATGCAGTTTTTCAGAGACATTTTTAATGTCTCAAAATATGTCTCTAAGGACGAATTCCTCACAAATACACACTCAAATTTCTCACTTTTTAAAAAAGACCACCATTTGTAACTTGATATTTAAAAGAAAGTGATATATAATTTTTATAGTTTTCCCATTTTGTACTGTATTAAAATTACTGCTTGATACTTTAACATGTTATGAATAGTGATCTATTCCATTAGTTTCATTAATATACATAAAAAATGACTTAATCCAAACTCTACTGATTTGATATTCATGATCATTTAAACATAAACTTTTTCCTTTGTTTGGTTAATGGGGAAAACAGGTGGGCAAATGGAAAATGCAAACTCTGTTTTATGTACTTATGAAAATACATATTTCAATGTCTTGAGAACCAGCTGCTAATATTATGTGCATATTACTTACTTATTCATTAAGACTAATCCCTAAGAGTTTCTTTATGCCAAGGATCATTGGCTTAACTATGAAGTATGGTCTACTTGTGAAAGTAATGGTAATCATTCATTTAAAATTTTATTTGCAAAACTTTACCAATTTAGATTACTAGTGTTGATTAGTAATATTTGACAGCAGTGGGTAGAAAGACAGAGTTTGGAGGTACACAGACCTGATACGCATCCCACCGCTGCAAACTTTAACTGTGCATCCTCAAATGACTTAATCCTCATGAATTTGATCGTTGACCAAGATGGGACACTGTGGATAATTAAATGGAGTGTTAATTATTCTAGAAAAATACATATAATCAGGGACCAGCCAGGCAAGCCAGCAGATGGTTACTCTTATCAAAATGTGACTCACCTCTTAAATTTCCAGTCTTTGACTTTATTGAAGGTAGAGGTAGATGGTGTTTTGTTTCAATTTTTCTATCATTGCTTTCAACTCCAAGGAATCAAATCTCCGTATCCCAGCCCTTGACTCGGTCACATTCAATCGGAAGAATCTTCTTATTAGGGTTATTAAGTTACACTTTAAGGCATAGAAAAGTGCTTGATCAAGTTGAAAACTTCATGTGATTCAAAACTTTTCCTTCTGCTAATACCAGAACTGACTTGTGGGCCTGTCCTATAGGCCCATTTCTCTTTTTTCTTTTCTTCTTTCTTTTCCTTCATCTACTGCTTCTGGCTCTCCAGGTGCAAGCAGAGTTGAACAGGGATTATGGGAAAGAGGCCTCATCCCCATCTGCTCCTGGCTTCCTTGAGTCGTATATTCACTAGGAATCACACACATTGCCAAAATTCTGTACCAACTATGGCTTAAATTTGCATCCTTTTGGCGAACAGTGAGTTGAATATTCTTTCACTTATACTTCTCCTTTGTAGATTACCTACTGATGCCCTTGATTGGCTTATCTTCATTTTTTGTAATAATATTTTCTTAAAAGAAAAAATAAACCATCCCCATATCTAAAAATTATAACTATTAAAATTTTATAGTATCTTGTTTACTTTAAAAAAATTTTTTTTAATTTCTACAGCAGCTTTAGGTTCACAGTGACATTGAGAGGAAGGTACAGAGAGTTGCTTTAAACCTCCAGACCCTCCATATGCCTGGACACTCCCATTATCAACATCCCACACCAGATGAATCTACATATCCCAAATCTACAGTTTACAATATGGTTCACTCTTAAAGTTATACATTCTGTGGGTTTTCACCAGAGTATAATTACATGTACCCAGCACCGTAAAATCATACAGAGTATTTAATGTCCTAAATGTCCTCTGAATTCTGCCTCCTCATCCATCCCTCTCTCTAGTCCTTGTTGGCCACTGATACTTTTACTGTTTCCATAAGTTTGCATCTCTATCTGGTTTTGACAGAAAAAATAATAATAATGCAGATAAAATTTATATATATTTTGTAATGATAGAAACCCTGACCTCCAAGTAGTATAATGTTAATAACATGTTATAAGTTCATATAAATTGTAAAATACTGTATACATATTCTATATGTATGCTTAATTAAAAATATGTTTTTTAGACTGGGTATGGTAGTGTAGACCTGTAATCCCAGCAACTCAGGAGGCTGAGACAGGAGAAGCATGGATTCAGTCCAACCTTGGTCACTTAGTAAGATCCTGTCTCAAAAAATAAAAAGGGCTGAGGATGTAGCTCAGTGATAAAGCATCCCTAGCTCAACCCTCAGTACCAAGAAAAAATTACATCTTAGATATTTCCGTTGCATATGTAAAAAAAGAAGATATTCTTTTAAGTTACTTTTGATATATAATATTCCAAATATATGTATGGTTATTGAAATTTTGATTGACTGGTACAAAATAACCTATCATGTTACTAAGATTTGACTGTTACAAGAAGTCCTTTAGTAAATATCCTGTCACCCCTGTTCCTGTGAAAAATTTCTTGAGGATACTTACATAAACTTGGTAGATAAGACATGTGCATGTTAATTGAATGTTCTCCACATTAATTATAACATATTTTTACTTTTGTCTGCCAAGTATGGTGCAGCCTATTTCTCCATATTCTGCAAGGGATATTATCAAACTTTTCAATTTTATTAACCTAATAATTGTTATTGTTTAGTTCAACTAACTTTGGCCTGAGGATACCTCTACACACAGAGACTCTAGATAAAACTTCAACATAACTTGGTAGGTAAGCAAACTCAATACTTTATATACCCTCATTCAATCACAGCACCAAGCTTTAACCAACTGCTTAAGACCTTGTTCAAATGAGGCAAAAGCTGAACTGTTACCAATCAAGCTGTTTCTGAACCTAACTTCCCTTTGGTGTCCATAAATTCACCTCCACTTAATGCATCCAAACAGAATAAATACAAAAGCACTAGAAAAACCATAAAGGAAGGGTGATACACCACTGCATGAAAAAAATTAGCATTTTAAATAACTGCCCACATGGTAGAGGGAAGCTCTCTAAACCTCTTCTGTTTCTGGGAACTGATGGTGAGGGTAAGAGAGATGCAGGTTCTTTGTCTGAAGAATGGAACCCACCCACAGAAGAGGGCGAGAGCAAAGGAACAAGAAAAGGAAGTGGAACTCCCACAGGGCAGGAGTCTCAGGGGAGGAGTGCAGCCGAGCTGCTATGCTCTGGGGGTTTATATGGTATTGCTCCAGGTGACCTTTAAAGCTATTGGCTAATGACGTCCAATCAGAGCCAGACAGTCTAAGACTTTATGTCTTCTGTCCAACCAGGATGTTGATTATGTGCTGATCACTGTGCTTGATCAAGTGCTACAGCTCCTCAGGGATGGGCTCAGGGTCCGGTGAAGTTACTGATCACCAGCTAGCCGGAATCAGCTGCTTACGGAGGTGCTACCCTAGTTGTCTATCATCCCTCTGCCTCCTGCTCTCACCTGATTGACAAATCATTTCTTGCTCTGTTGAACTATTTTAAACTTTATTTGTCTAAGGATATACTTCCAACAAGATATAAAATTGTTTTAATTCATAGATGTCTGATTTTTTTTCTGACTCTCCATTATTCAATTAACATTGAGAGCAGAGTTTGGTATGTATTGTATTTTTTTGTTGTTTATTGACTTTCCATTTGTACTCTTTACCTATTTCAGAATAATCATTTTTCCTTGTGTTTTAATCAATCTATATTTACTGAACATAGGAGCTGTGATTTCGCTCCAACTTTTACTTTTAAACTTTCTTGTGGTGCTTTGGACACTTGGAAATGTAATTCAGGGGACAGTCACATATCTACCATTATATTTATGATTGTTGGGGTGTTTTCATATTTATTATTTGAGTTCATGAATGGTGGTAAATATGACTGAAAAGCTATTTTCAGATCATGTGTAAATTTTATAAAAGAATCCATCCCTGTTTAATATTCTTAAATAAAATAGGGACCAAATTACATAAGAAAGTTAATACATATATGGAAGGAAATAAAGATATTGTTTTAATTTTTCACAACACGTAATTTTGTTTTGCCAGGGTAAGGCAGCTTACCATGAACGTAGCTGGCTACCTACCTGATTCATCCTTTTTGGGTATAAGGACAATGCTAATTCAGTGAGCTCCAAAACCATGCTTATTGCAATGATTATTTCTGGACTTAATGTGAAAACATTAAAATCTTGCTTTATGAACTATTTTGTGATAGTATGGATTTGAGCAGCATATTCCTCAACAAAATAAGATTATTCCAGGAATAATCTGATCCAACTATTGCATAAAGAGAAGTAAAATTATCAAGAGGGCACACATAAACAAATAAAAGCATAATCAACCTCTTTAAACAAGTGACACATGAGCCTTCCTGGTATTACACAGAGACACTGTCTGACTGACATTTCCTGTGAGTAAATTCTACTCCATCTGCGATTGTCAGAATTGATTATTTAAGAGTCAAATAGATGACATGGTTTTCTAGACCTGGCATGTGTCTGAGTCACTGCCTCCCAGGATACTGTCCTTCATTCTGCATATACTTGTATTCTGCATCCTTCCAAGATAGGACACCTGGGAAAAAACCCAAGATTCAAGGAAAAGATTTGCATAATGTGGTCTGCTACTTTTACAGATAAAATTCAGAAGTAGTGACTGGGAGACAAAGGTTTTTGTCCACAATTACTAAATATTAGAATGGCTCCTACTCCAAGTTCTAGCTACTTGCATTAGAGGTGTTTCAAGATTCCTCAGTTGAAAACAAGCTGTAAACCCATGGGAATCTTCACAGCAATGCCAACATATCTGCGTTAATCAGGGATGGGTTTAAATGTCTTCTGCTGTATATATTAGACAATCTTATTACCTTATTTCAACTGATTCATTGATAATTATTTTCTCAATCTTCCCTGCAGTTGTTAAAATAATGTAATCATTTTGTTTTGTAGAGAAATCCTTTTGTGTCTGATGGCAATGGCTCTCCCATCCCCAGATGTAGCAAGCAGAGCTCTTCTAAAACACACTTGGTATCATGTGCTCAGCCATGGGCTGTGTTTTTAATGCAATTTGTCATTTAATCCTCACAACAGCTCTGCAGGTTCCATGTTGTGGTCTGCAATCATTACTGATCAGTTGAGTGAGACGCAGAGAAGACACAGTTCCTCAGTCTGTATGTGGGTAGTTCAAGGTCAAATTTGTGTTGGATGGACAATGACTTCTCTTTTTACTGTTCCATTTTTATTGTACCTGTCTGATGCCCTTTTTAAAAAAATAATAAGAATTAAGTGATGTTAGCCAAACCACATTATCTTTATTGACCAACCTCATAGTGAAGAAAATGAGGAATGAACTAAATTAGAAGCATTCTTTCCATCTCACATGAGACTTCCAGTTTTTAAAAGGAAAATGGAAATGTCCAGGCTTGCAGATCAGTAACTTGCTATAAATATCACTAACAAAAGGAGATATGTCTTCAAGAAAACACATATAGATATGATTTTGTTTCATATTAAATAAAACTTTCTTATTTTAAAATTTTATTGTATATAAGATTGTTGGAGCATTTATTATTAATTTTCACTTTTGGTAGTAGTAATGATTTCTAAAATTTCCAAGTTTGTAATTCTATCAAATTGTTTTTTTCTTCAAATGTTTGTCCAGTACACATAAAGTATGGGTTATTAACCAAAACAACAAAGAGCAAATTGGCATTTCAATAGAAATAAAAATTATAAAATTTATCTAGGAATTAGAAAAGTGTGTACTTTAGAACTATGCACAGAGAAGAAAATTTCAGTGAGTACATGGAAATAATTTATTGGAAGAAATTGTTTACTGTGGAAAAGTGATAGGTTCTGCTCAAATTAGCAGAAATTAAATGAAATTTAATAAAAATTCCACATAGTTTTTTTAAGAAATTTAATATCATGATCTTAATATTTACTTTACTGGAGTAAAGTCATGAAAAAGACAAACTTATTGCTTAAATGAAAGTGAATGGAGACAAGAAAAGACTCCTACCAGACCATCTGGTGGTATTATTGATTGTATTTCTTAAACTATAAGCAAAATTTTAATGAAAAAATTAGAGTGTTCTTACTTATCCGATATATCAACAGGCTTTTAGAGATTCAAATGAGGTCATCAAGGAATCTAGTCATGAGTTATTTAAAATAGTAAATGATGAGAGTATATCTCTTTTGGAAAGGGTGAAAGAAGAGTTGAACTTCATTATCTGCCTCATACCAACATACATGTAGGATGTATCTATTTAGAAAGTTAGGTGGCTGGAATGATGGCTCACTGGATACAGTGCTTTCCTTGCATGCGCGAGTACTCAGGTTCAAACCCCAGCACCACATACAGAACAAAGTGTCCAAGCAATGATAGCCACATGAAAAACTAAATAAAAATCAATTCTCTATTTCTCTCTCTCTCATTGTCCCTCCCTCTCTTAAAAAAATAGAAAAGAAAGTTAGATACGGAGGTATATAACTTTGAATGGAATTCTGCTGTGAGCGTATAACCCAAAGAGAAAATTCTGTTTCAAAATCTCAGATTTCTTACTGCAGGTCATACTTTGTCCTCAGTAGAGAATAATTCTCTGGTCCAAGGCAGCAGTGTCTGGGTACTAGACTATAGGAGGCAGGTAGAAACTGAGAACAGGAAGAGGGCTGTGGACCAAAAGCCCTAAAGGAAGTTTTGGAAAGTTGCTGCCTCTTTATATGACATTAGTCAAAACAGAGTCACATGCTACGTACACTTAGTTGCCAAAGAAGACTGGAAATTACATCTTTTTCCGAGCATCCCATTACATAGCTAACATTCTACTACCATGAAAGGAAATGATATTAGAAGACAACCTGCTTAACATCCTCCACCTCAAAATGAGGGGGGTTGGAGCAGTGCTCAGTGTTTATGGAGTTTGCCTGGCATATGCGAGGATGCAAGTTCAAACCCCAGCACCACGTACACAACAAAGTGTCGGAACAATGAAAGCCACATGAAAAGATAAATAAAATTGATTTTCTCTTCCTCTCTCTCACTATCCCTCTCTCTCTTAAAAAAAAAAAGCTAACAAGGTATCAAAGTTTGGATTTTTGGAATTTGCTTTTGAAGTAGTCTAAAATGAGCATAGACAGAGATATTTCTTGGCTTTCTTGGATTGGGTGGTACAATGAAAAACATAGTCTGCAAACTCCTAAAACCCAGCCATCCAGAATCACAGCTTCCTGTAGCATCAGTTCATATCTATCATATCTCCAGAATCTAAATAGCATAATTCTAGGAAAAAGAGGCTCTTGTTTTAGAAAATAAAAAGAAGAAATAATTTATGAAGTCAAAATATTATTTTATAGGTAATATGTTACTCTGTTTAAAAGTTAAAACTTTCATAATATTCATTAAAATAATAGCCAACATAGAGTGAGAAATTCCCAAAATACATAAACATTTTTCTAAATCATTATATTTTAATGTCTGTACATTTGACCTTGACTCAGTTTACCAAGACCCCATTATTGGATCGCCACATACATGTAATTTTGTCACAGCACACAAGGCACACACTGGTTAGGCCAGGAGAATTTCTCATTATCAAAATATAACAAACAACTGTTCAATGTCACAGAATCTGTTTAGCTTAAGCCTTCTGCTCTGTTTTCTTGATAGCAATTGTCTTGGTAAACCGTTAATCCCAAATTGCTCACTTGGCTTTAAAGAATTTTTTCCCTCTTTCCCTTTAATCAGTGCAACCAAAGGAAACCACAGTAACTTTGATTCTCAGGTATCAAAAGCTGTCTCCCAGGTCTGTGGCAGGTTGAACTGAATGTGTACATCAGAGGATGCAAACTGATGTATGGGTAAGTCTGGTACCCAGATGGTCTCCCCAGTCTTGTTTTGTTTTTCAGTTGAGCCAACGATCAGGATGTTTGACATAAACATCTAGAGTTCTGGCTTCTCTTATAAATCTGACAGTCCCTGATCCATTGCTCATGTAAAAACAATGCGTAGGGACTCGGGTAGTGACCATCATCTTTAGGACATTCTCCCAGTTCTACCTGAGCTCCTATATCTTGACTCTGAAACCAAATCAGTTGCATTTACAAGCACACGAGTCAAGGATGAGACAGTAGAGGATAGAATAATGAATAGAAACCTTTCTCTCCGACCATGTCATTCTCCCTAACCAAGTCTCTATCCAAAATGTTTAAAGATGAAGACCCTTCAAGAAAAATATGACGGAACACTCAACTTGGTGGAAATTTAAAGTTCTTAAGTAATTGCCTTTCCCTATTACCCTCCTGGACCCAGAAAATATTTGAGTTTGAGACCCTTGGTATACAGCTTGCTCCTTGAAATATCTACCCAATGGGAGATCTTACTTCAAGTTCCATCTAGTAAGAGAAATCATCTCTGAAACTTTGTCCTTCTCATCCTTTATTGTACCTTAGTTCTGTCCCCAGGTATCGTCTCATACCCTGGTGATGCTGTTCCTCCCCTTCATCCTCAGCATCCCAGAGTGTGCTTCTGATGCCAAGTGCATCTGTTTTATACATCTCTATTCTTTCTGCAGAGATCTCATCAGCTATAAGGAAAACTGTGACTGCCCTTTACTACCGCTACTGCTCCCTTCCATTGCCCAGATGCTGGGGGTGCTGTGGTCCCCACAGTCCTGCCATCTGCTACCCTTACCTCAAGCTAACTTTGATTCCTGGCATTCAGGGGCCCTTTCCAACAACTGCCTTGATAATTCAGGACGACCACTGCCGGCTTTCTAGCCATTTTCAGTTCCCTTGCTTTCACTAAATCTCCTGGATCTTTTAGCAAAATTGAGTTTCCAAGCATTCTTGAGATCTTGATGCCCTTGGATCCCATGATAATATATAATCCAGATTTCCCTGTCACTTAATTGTGAATGACTTCCTTCCTTCTTTATTTCCTCTCTATAATTCTAAATTTTCTCCTATGAAGAACTTATTGTTATTCAAAGTTCTTATTATAACATACCTTTTTCTATGCCCCAAAGATATACATCTTTGCAAAAGTAGTTTACCCAAATTAAGCACCTGCTCACAAATGTCCAGGAAATAGTGTTCCTTTGTGTTGCTGGCTGAAGGATTGTGGAACTGGGGAGAAAAACAGCTGATGAAAAATATTAGGCACAATGAATTAATGGTAGGAAATGCATATAATGATGGAGAAAAACCCTAAATCAGCTCCAATAATCTTAACCAGCTCCTTCACTTAATATTGATTTGATGTTATTAGCTATATTATGTAATTGTATTGATTCCTTATCTTTAAAATGAACAATATAATATTAATTAAATTACTTGAAGCTAAGGAAAACACTTTGCCTTTGTCATGAGAGGTTTCTGAGAGTCTTCCTTCTATCTGTATTCTGGTTCACCCTGACTATATTACTGGGATTTCCTGCCTTCCTGTCCCATGTGTCCTGTTGTCTCCTGCAGCCTTGACCTGAGTGTGATGGAGTTCTAATGTGCTACTCAGCATAGCTCCGCCTGGCGGCCTGGACTGTACTCATCACCTTGGCTCCTTGGCTCATTCAGGACCACATGAGGTTTTATGTTGTTGATGTGGGTCTATCACTGCTGAGATGTCCCTGCAACCAAGACCCATCTTCACAAGCAACACCTTCCCTTGGACACTGAAATTAGATATTTATTATACCTGATTTCATTGACTGTGGAGACCAGCTCAGAATTTCTACATGGGAAAGTTTGAGGGTCAGCCTTTTGTTTAGGGGAGGGTTTTGTCTGGTAGCCTTCCCTAAAGTACATTGTGCTAATTTTTTTCTTTTTTTTGTTTTTGTTTTTAAATACACATTTCTTCCTTGTTAGAGAAGATTTGGAAGTGCTAAGGAAAATCTACTTCTAGATATTCTGATAATTTCTGTCTTTTAATGGTGTATTTAGACCATTTACATTCATAGTGATTATTGACATAGCTGGATTAACATATACCATGATTGTACAGTTTTCTGTTCATTGTATTTGATGTTTCTTTTCTTCTTTCTTGCCTTGTCTGCTTTTAATTAAACTGATTCCATTTCATCTCTTTCCTTAGCAAGTTAATCATTCTCCTTATAATAAAAAAATTAGCAGTTGCCCTACAGTTTGCAGTACACATTTACAACCAGCCTAAATCTGCTTTGTAAATAATGTGACACCACTTCATGGGCAGTGCAGGTACTGCACGACAAAGTATTTTCAGTTCTTCTCTCCTGTCCCTGTTGACATGCCGCCATATGTTTATTGATCCACATGCTAAAATTACCTAGTATATTATTGCTTTAAATAAAGTTATTTGAGGTCAATTTAGAATTTTTGAAAAGTCACTATGTTAAAGGTTTTGTTTTCTAAGATTTCATTTTGATTCTTTCTTAGGTTTTTTACATATTGCCTGCATTTTCCATTAGAGCTCTTAACATACTAATCATTATTTCCAATTTGGAATTTCAAAGTCTGTGTCTACATCTTTGCTTCAGTTCTGTACCTTCAGACTGTGCTTTTTCATATATATATATGTATATATTCATATATATGTTTATATACATGTATATTATACATATGTATTTATATATTAATGCATTATAGTTTTACATAATGATGGGATTAGTTGTCACATATTCCTAGATGTATACAAATCAACAATACAATTTGTTCAATATCCTCCCCAATCCCTCTGCCTCCCTCCTCCTGTCACCTGATCCAGTGCCTTTCTTCTGGGTCCTATATTGTTGTATCAAACCCAAATACAGTGACATAATTCTTATACCTATGAAGAACATTATATATATGTATATATGACTATAGTATATATAGTGACATTTGACATTTATAACTGCTTGGAATGTACCTTGCTTTATCTCAGTTCCAATATGTCCCCTTCTCCTCCTTTCCTATCATCCCTTATTATTCTTCAAAGTATTTGACCATAGGATTAAATATTTATGGTTTTGTACAGGTATGCACCATAGCTTGTTCAAATATCTTATGAAGTATCTTGCAACTGTGTCTCATAAATATTAACATTTGGCATTTTTGTTCTATGGATCTAATACATGAATTTGTCTACCTTTCTCCCAAGCCTGGGTTTAGGTCCAGCCTCCACAAATGAGGGATACCATTTGGCCATTGACTCTCTGTTTGACTAACTTCACTCAGCATGATTTCTTCCAATGCCATCCATTTATCTTCAATAGATGCAATATCATTGTTTCTAATAGCTGAGTAGAACTCCATTGCATGTGTGTGTGTGTGTGTGTGTGTGTGTGTATACATATGTATATGTGTATATATATCAGAGCTTTGGGATCCATTCATCCAGTGAGGGGCATCTGGGCTAGTTCCATAATTTAACTGTTTTAAATTGAGCTGCTATGAACATGGATTTTGTTGTGTTGCTGTAATGTGCTGATTCTGCTGATTCTAACTCCTCTGAGAAAATGCACAGAAGAGGAATATCTGGGTCATATGGTGGAACCAACCCTTATTTTTTGAGGAGTCTCCACACTGCTTTCCAGAGTGGCTGGACCAGTCTATAATTCCGCCAATAGTGTGCTAGTGTGAATATTTTGCTTTTTCTTATTGTTAACATGTCTTTTGATTTTTGGTTGAAAATGAGAGATGGTATATTCGGCAACAGGAATGAAATAAATAAGATTTAAGTGTGTAGTTTTCAGTTAACCTGCTTAGATGATGGATTTTATTTAATGTTTGCTGTAGCTACGTACTCCAGAGTTTTCCCGTTCTTTTAGTGTCCTTAATTTTGTCTCGCCTGTTGACTCCGAAGTTTCCTAAGAACTCCTACCAGAATAATGTCTGTGTCTTACAGCTATAATAACTTGACATTGTACTGAAACCCAGGGTCTGGAGATGTGGCTTAGTGGAGGAACACTTGCTTAGCATGTGCAAGGTCCTAGATTATATCCCTGCATTGACGATAAAATAAAACAAAATACTGGAGCCTAGTTCAGGTGATGGCACAATGTTGGAAAAGGGCAGTATTCTAGAATCTTAAAATTAAATCTCAGTTTTCAGTGGGCCTGTGACCTTCACATATTTTTCTTAGCTATGTCTCTTGTCCCGTTCCCTTAATTGAGACGGGAAATCTGGAAGGGCTAGAGTGGGAGAAATGTCCCCTACCCCCAGGTAAGATAAGACCTTGGTCAAATCTTTTTCCTGGAGAGTAATCCTTTGTTGTAGAGACTGCTCTTGCTTATTTCTCCCTCTCACCCTTGCCCTCCTGAGCCATGAGGAGCTCATTTTTTATCTTCATGAGAACCTGATGGGGTTCCTATAGGTAAAACTCATTAACTTTTGTCCCATTCCTATGCTCCTGAAACTGGCTTCCAAGAATTTCTCACTTAGTTTAATTTATTTTCTGAGTCCAGAATTTTCTCAAATGTGCCATTTAAGTACTCCTAACGCTTGACACATCCAGCTTCTTCTATTCCTGTTAAGCAAAACTTTGTTGTTGAGTCTCTGATGTGCACATCTCTCCAGATCTGGGGATTTTTCTCTATGACTTTAGCTCTCTGAAAATTAATGAAAAGTCCTCAATTTCCAGATTTCTATTATAAAGATGGGAGAGATGACTTTTATGTTTTATTCATGTCAGAGCTGAAAATTGAAGTTTTTAACTCCTTTTGAATCACTTCTTTGTAGTCTACTTTAATTTATGTCCTTAGTATTCTTTTCATAGGGCTTCCTAGAAATGATCATTCTAGCACAAGCTTTTTATATTTCCTGACACACAAAACATCACTTCCATTCTATCATTCCTCTGTTCCTCAGCTATCAATGACCACTGGTGGTGTATGGATGGAAATCCAAGCTTTTTTTTTTCCCTGATATTCAAGGCTGTTTGTGGTCTTTCCTCCAAATTTACCTTTGGTTACTTTCTGGAAAGAAATTTGTGATCTAGATGAAGGATGTTGTCTCATTGACTCTACAACCTTAGCTACTCATTGCTGGGTGGAATAGTTAGTGAACTTTGTCAAATATATTCTCCTTATTATTTATTTATTTATTTATTTATTTTTAGGTATCGTGCAAGTCCCATGGACTCCAATGAAGTATTTACATGTTTCTGTGTCATACATTTTTACATGGGTAGAAAAAAACTAATATTCCTGGAAGACATCTTAGAAGTCTTTAGATTCATGAGTCAGATAAAATTGATGGCCTGTGTAGAGGTACTTTCCCAAGGATGTACAGCTAGTTAAGAGTCAGAACTGGGCTTAGACCCACCTTCCTATTTCTTCCACCTGTTTTGGGTCTATTCGAGCAATGGATCAAAAATATAAGTATACACAAGATTCATCAAGGAATGAAGTCTGTTGTGGTTTTAAAGTTCTCTGGAACCCATCTCTGAGATCCAAACTTGGGAAGTAAGAATTGGGGCTTGGGAGTACATGTTTTGAACAAAAGGTGATCTGATCTTTAGCCACCAATGGCTAAAGTATTCACTCTGAAAACCACTAACCTTTACAGAGTCTAGCATGGTATTTGCCAATCAAGGAGTATCTGGGTAACTGAAACAGTAAAAGCATCCAGCTAGAGGAAGTGGTTTCCATATGGTACAGTTTAGTTTGCCTAGAAAAAGAAAAAGACCCTCTCTTGAAATTTTTGGCATTCAAATTCAAGTAAAAATCCAGTTTGCTTTGTTAAACATGAATTGAGAGATGGTTTGATGTAAATAAATATTACTACTTATAATATATATACATGGTATTGAGGGTGACAAACAAACTCACTTGTATCTTTATCTTCCACTTAAATAAAGGTAGAATATATGCTAATGGAAAAATTTGGGGAAATACTGAAAAATGTAAAAATATCTGCTGCCATTTATTGAATTTGCTCTGTGACAGTACACTGTGACTCTTTCCACAGATCTATCTCATTTGACTCTTTTAACTACTATATGATACAGATTTTCTTTTTAAATCTCCTTTTTATTGTGGAAGGAAGTGAGACTTAGAGTGGTTAAGTGACTAACCCAGGGACACACAGCAAGTAAACCACAATGCTAGGATTAAATTGCAGCAGGTCAAATTTTGAAGCCTGGGCCTTGAATACTAGCCTCTCTACTAGATTCCTAATCCCCATTAGCAAGTCCTATAGTTGCTTCTAGTCCTTTTGAAGACATATGAAAATAAAATTGAAGTACAGGCTTTGGAGACACTGTGAACTTGGTGCAGTTTCTGGCTTGGACACTAATCTCAGGAGTTTGAATAATTTCCTTGAACCTCAGTTCTTCTGTAGAATGGTGGGAATATATTTGCCTTGCAACTAAGAACAACTTAATATGGTAATGACTGTGAAGTACTTTGCCCTGTGATCAACTCCACAAATGTTAATCTGATAATATGTTTAAGTTACATATTTAAAATTGGAGTCATAGTGAAAAATACATATCTGTAGACTGTACTGCCATATTTATGATGTCATCAAGGTGATTGTCTACATACATGCACCATATGCACGACTGTTTAAGAAAACCTATGGTGCCCATAGTCCCTGATATTTGGATAGGTATGTGTTCTAATTGTCCACTCTTCTACCTCCCACCTCCAGCTCATTAAATAGGGTAGGTACTTGATACAAGATGGGAACTCAGCTTCTGGTCAGTGACTGATGCTGAATACAAATAGGTGTGCTGAGCTTTGAGGAAAGCAGATGAGCAACACTAAGAGACTGGACAGCTGACAGCGGGGTTTGCAGTAAGAGAACAAAGTTTTAGTAAGGAGGCCAGGACATCCGTGATGGGCTGCTATGAAAGCAAGAGGAAAAGAGGGAGCCTGGAGAGAGCATGAGGAAATATCAGAGAGAGGGGTTAAGAAGAAGGAGCATGGTGTCCCCAAAGTGCCTCTTCATCAGGCTCTGATTCCCATCATTCCCAGACAGTTCTTTCAAGGGCATTAAACTAGAATTTCCAACATGATTTTGAACTTAATATGGAATAGAACACGTACAAACAACTGTAATGAAGAGAGTCCATGTTTGTTAAAAGGCGCAGGACTTATTATAACATGAGATATCATTTAATATTGACTGATGGATCAATTAGTCTGCACTTGAAGTCCATAAACACACAATCAGCATTGAAAAATTATTATGTAATTAAGGTAATATTTTATTTCTATGGTGGAGGGGATGAATTTGCCAGTAAATTATAATTGAAGTAATTAGCTCACCAGTGTGTAAAATATAAGGCAAGATTCTTTCTTCATACCTTTTAGCAGCATAAATTCCAGAGAGATTAATGATTCATATTGATAAGAGAAAATTGTGAAAATTTTAGAGGAAAAGACAGCTGATTACATAATTTTGGGGTGTGTGAAGAGATTTGTATGGATAGTTCCTCCATGATAAAAAAAAAACCGACTTCCTAAAAGCTAAAACCATTTACACATAAAAGGATTAATCAATAAAAGACTAATTACAAATTGGGGAAATCTTCACAACATATAAAGCTAACAAAGAATTGAACCTCATAATGAATAAAGAATCCTCATTAATAATCAAGAAAACACAGAAATCCCTATTAGAACACTGAGGAATTGATAGCATCTATGAAATGTGACCCACTTTCTGTTATATACTTTTTTTTAAAGAAAGAGGGACAGTGAGAGAGAGAGAGAGAGAGAGAGAGAGAATCAATTTTATTTAGTTTTTCATGTTGCTCCCATTGCTCCTATATTTTATTGTGTACATGGTGCTGGGATTCGAACCTGTGTCCTTGCACATGCCAGGCAAGCGCCGTAACCACAGAGCCACCACTCCAGCCCTGTTACATACTTTTTTGTAATGAAAAATTTACCTGTAACCTCATGTGTATATATGCTTTTTGTAAAAATATGTATTTCTATAAAAAGAAAACTAATATATTTCGTAATTAAATAAAACTAACTGAAGAGATTTACCACATGTTGTAAAAAATATAAGAGCATCGTGATTAATTTTTATTTGCTTCTTTTTAAACTGTCTGTGTTTTCCAAGTTTCAGTAACAAACATTTTATTTCTGGAATGAGAAAAAATGTTCTAAAAAAATTGAAGGAATCTGAACAACAAGATAAATCACTGATTTTGTTGGGGCATCTGATTTTCTCAGAATGCTTTGATTCTGGTGACAAGGGAAATTTGGGGGATCCTCCCGGAAGGTCCTCAGCACAGGATTCACCGGAGCCCGGGATGTCCTGAGCCTTAGTTGCAAGGTTGGGATGTGTTACACAGAGGAAGCCATTGTAAGAACAGAGCTTGCTGGTCCCGCCCATTTCAGAAAGGCGTGTTCCTGGTAATGAGCTGGACCATAATGAAGAAAGAAGGGAAAAGAGCCATAGGCTTATATCACAATAAAGAGAAAGAATGACTAAGAACTTTCCAAGGCGTTCCCAACTTGGCATTTCCTTCCTTGACCTTTTAGCTTCTTGCTTTCCTTTCCATACACTGGGTTAGAGATAAAGTTAGATTTATCTTTAGAAAAAGGCAGTTTCTCCAGAACTCAAAGCTACAGATCTCTGAACCCAAGAAGGCAGATCCAGGGATAGACTTGCACTTGGCTCAGTTAACACAAAGTGACATGACCTTGGATAGCCCATGCCTAATTCAGGAATCAGCAGGTGACTTCCCAGACAAGAATGAGACTTGTATATGCTGTAGTCTTTTTTCTATCCCAAAGTATGACACCCTGGAGCACTAAGTCGGCCATAATTATATCATTCTGTGGTTTTTTGCCATTTATTTGCGTTGAACTACACCCAAACAGGAAAAAAAATATTGCTTTTGCCTTTAACACTGATGGCAATATTGACACTTGGGGTGATGGGGACAGTGGCAGGAACCAGCAAGGAAGGAAGACCTTTATGATTTTAAACCTGCCTGTTGGTCCAGTATCAGCTCTCAAGAAGCCCCAGCCACTCTGTTCCCTGTCTTTTTACTTGTGCAGAATTTCTTGGATTCTCTAAGTAATTTTGTTGCTCTTTGAAAGCCTCTGGCCTGTCTCTGGGAACCCTGATCTCACCCACCCTCTCTCCTGATCAATTCCCCCAGCAAGGCACGCATAAGCATGTAGCCTTGCTCAGACGCTCCGTGACCACCTTTTGATTTCCTGGATCTAAGAACTTATGTGTTAAATGGCTGTCTAACTTCTCTAGTTTAACTCCTGTGAGCCACTTAACCACCAAGTGGTACGATGGCAGGCTGTCAGTGTCCCGTATCTAGTATCAAATCCCTGTAGTACCTAGTTTTTAAATCCCACCTGAGTTGTGTTGTTAGCTGTGGGAATTAAGAGGCCAGTCGAATCAACCCATTCCCATCACTTCTCTCATTTGTAACATATGGATGACAATGATTCTTATCTTGTAAGTTTGCTTTAAGGTTAAAGCATGGGGACAATTAAGACTTTAGTGTGTGGTTCTATGATAAACTGTCAATATGCATTAACCAATGTAGTTAGCCAAGGTAATTCTTATTAGCTTACAACACGGTGTCCACCACATACAAGACACTATTCATATTCCTGTCTTTCCATTCTTCCCTGTACTTAATTTGGCCATGTTGGCCTTTTGTCTGTCTCTAACGTAGTTAGGACTCTTGCCCAGCCTCAGGGTCTTTGTACTACCTATCCCCCAAGCCCAGACCACATTCCTGTGATTCTTTCCTTGTGTTCCTTAATTCTACTTTTCTGGCTGCATTGTGACTTCTCCTGAGAGGCTTATCCTATGTAAAGATGGTAACCATACTCCGTGTTTTATTTGTTTATTACAGTACTGGATTTATTTCTCCTATAGCTACTTTATTTCTGTACTTCTAGATTGTCTGACCCTTGCATCAGCCTGTAAACTCTCTGAAAGAGGCTCACGTTCCTCACTTCATGCTCTCTCCCGCATCTATACGGTGTCTAATATTACACAAGCATTTTTTAATGAACAGATGAATGAGTTAATAACTAGGCTAAAGGAATGTGTGGTTTTACAAAAGTTAGCAAATGACATAGTTGGCATACACCAAAAGGCCTTGCAGGGAATCCAAGTACTCCTTTAGAGTCAGCTGCTCACAGGGAAGTCTGTCTCCATTTTCCCTTATCAAGACTGACATGACTACGCAAAGTCTTCTGAGCTCCTTAGCGCGGGGGACAGCAAAGTATAAACACAGAAGATAATCTTGTTTCTTTTTATGAATTCAAAATAATTTTTGAAAAGGAACAGGCCCTCTCAAAGTATTATGCCCATGCAATCTTAGCTTTAAGTAGCAAAAATCCCCCAAATAGTTTTATGATCTCTAATGTAATGCAGATGTAAAGGGTAAGAATTTGATGGTCAATTAATTTAGAAAATATCCAGGGCCTAGCAGAGGTTCAACTTATTGACTTTGAAATTTGACTCATGATTACAATGCCCTCCCCTTCTCTCTTCCCCATCTCTAGATATAAAAAGCAAGGAAAGCTTGTAATATTGCTTATGGAATGTTCTAGAGGGGTTGTTAAGCTGTTCTTCATAAAAACTCTTGGACCAAGTTTTCCTAGCTCTTTCCAGTTGGGACCGTTCCTGAGCATTGAAGTGAAGTAATATTAAACTGGCAGGCTGCTGAGAGCTGATTATTGTGGGGAGTTGAAAGGAAAGAGCTGGCATCTTTGTGCTTCATTAATCTTCGAAGGAAAGAAAGCTCTGGCCACTGGACTAAATGCCCACATGTCAGAGCTTGATTTCCTGTTCTTCTGGGTTTTGGTCTGAATGTAAAGCAAATGTTTCAGGGAGTTCTGAACAGTTAGGGGGCATGCTCCTCTCCTGCGTGACCAGACCTTGAATTTGAGAATTAATACCCAGCCCCAAGAAAGCCAAGAGCTATCACGTCTAGAGGCAATAGGGTACTGAGAGCTGCCACCCCTGCTACTCCTCATTCATCAATCATTCACATGCTTATAGAGCCTCCTCAACACTGTAATGTCCTCCTCTTCTTAGCATCAAAAGTTTTTCACATACACCTCCAACACTGTAGATTTCATGCAGGTCGCGTTTGAATACAACATTTCCTCGAGAGAGAACAAACCAGACATATGCATTTGTTGCTAACAGCTTTGTTGAGCTATAATTCACACACCACATAATTCATCCATTAAAGTGTACAATTTAATGGCATTCAATGGATCCAGAGTTGCACAACCATCAAGAAAATCAATTTTAGAAAGTTGTCATCACCGCAGAAGAGACCCCCATACTCTTTTATTATCATCTCGCTCAAACCCACATCGTCCTAACTCCAGCATAACAGCCAGTAACTGATCTACTTTCTGTCCCTACTTATTTTCCAGATCTGGACATTTCATATAAAGAGGATCACACAATATGTGTTCTTCTGTAACTGACTACAATAGCATTTTATTTATGACTTGTTTATCTGTGTGCCAAAGTTCTAATAAAAAACTATTTGAATGAATGATTGTACTTCTCCCATCAATTCACCACTGTGTGTGATTGCATGGAAGGAATGTAGGACATAAATTTTGACCACAAGTTATTTTTAATCCAGATGATGATAGAAGATTGATCTAAAACACTAAACTGAGCTAAATCATATGACCTAGAATAAGTGGCTCATAGACTGAAAGATAAAGATGATATATTGCTTTCTTCAGAGCAAATTTAGTGGCAAAATTTACTAATTTATAGAGATGTAGTTTTGGCATCACAGAAAAGGGAAACTTTTGGATTCTAGGTGAACTTGTGATCAAAAATATTCATCTTAGCCTTGCCATCTGTATCTATACCCCGATGTCTCTATATTTAATCACCTATTTCTACATCTGTGCCCCCATCTTTCTATATAATATTTATCATGATTTTGGAGAAGCATCATAAAGTTTCTTTTCTTTCATTCATTGCCATGTTTCTCCTGAAGCATGAATAAAGTTACTGACAATTTGATTGATGAATATTAGACAGCCTCAGAAGAATTAATCTTGAGTCTTCCCCGTTAGTTCTTTTCCTGTCTTCTGATTCCTGGCTGGGCATTATACAACACTTGCTTTTACTTTGCTTATTGACAATGCACACAATAACTTTATATAATGGGGTCTTTCCTGTGTTGATCTTCCATTCTGCTTCAAATTCTGGTGTTTAAACAAAATTGATTTTTTTTCTCTTCGAAGACACTCTTCACTCTGTTTCTCTTCGAAGACACTCTTCACTCTGTTTCAATGAAACCACGTAGAGTTGAAACCTGAGAATCGGGTTTGACTCTCCCCATTTCCTCATACTCTATGTCCAATTAGTCAAAGCTTAATATTTGCCTTTGATCATATTTGACCAGTTATTTACTTTTGCTTGTGTCTAGCTCCTTAGTTACAAAATGCAGATAACTATCTCCATCCCCACAAAGGAAATTGTGGGGAATAAAATCACAGACACTTCATTTTTTGGGGTAAAGAAAGCACATTCCTAAATAAGACTCCCAACTCCAACATCTGCCCAAGAGTGGTGGTGTGGTCTTGGAGAAGTAACTGAACTTCTATCATAAAATAGGACCTCTTTATATTATTAATAGCATAGGGCAGTGGCAAGGACCAAAGGAAGTGGTCTGCGTAAAGGATTTGGAAGAACGTCTGGAGCAAAGCAGGAACTCAGATCATGCTGACTGTTGGTGGACATAGAGTAGTATCCCTTAGCCACAGTTTTTGCTTTCAGCAGTCTTAGTCATCTGCAGCCAACCAAAAATAGCATATAGAAAATTCCAGAAATACAACATTTATAAGTTTTAAATTGGGTATTGTTCTAAGTAGCATGATGAAGTCTTGCATCATCCCCTTCCATCCTGCTCAGGATGTGAGTGATCCCTTTGTCCAGTGTATCCTCCCTCCCCATATATGCTCTCTTTCCATTAGGTGCCCATAGTCATCTTGGTTAGCACATTTACTATCATGGCATCAACAGTGCTTACATTCAAGTACCTCTTATTTTCCTTAACGATGGCTTGAATGTCCAATAATAGTGATGCCGGCAACTGGGATATACTAAAGAGAACCCATTAGTGCTTCTTGTGCATGAAAAGTTGGAAATCCTAGACCTCAGGAAAGAAAAAAAAATCTCATGTTGGGGTTGCCAAGATCTACAAAAAGAAAAAAAAATTCTATGCAAGAAATTGTGAAGAAAGAAAAAGAAATTCATGCTAGTTTTGCTTTCTCACTTCAAAATGGAAAAATTATGGACTCGGTGTGTGATAGCTGCTTAATTAAGATGGAAAGGGCATTAAATTTGTATACTTATGGGAAAAGAACAGTACATATAGGATTCAGTACTTTTCATGGTTTTAGGCATCCACTAGGGGCCTTGTAATGTATTCTCCAAGGCTTACGGGTAACTAGTGTACACATTTTGTGTCTCACTTTGTCAAAAGTAAAAGTGGGCCAAGGTTCCCACCTACCATGGCTGTCCGATGGTCAGGTAATGAAGCATGCTGCCCCCACCTGCGTTCAGATCTTCACAAATGAATGAAAATGTATGTCTGTAGCTCTTTTTTGTTCTGGCCAATAAGACACAGATGGAGCTTGGTATCCATGAATTTTTCTGAATGGATTGAAGTTGCACATTAATGAAAAGACACATATTTATAAGCACTTAATGCCATTCCTTTTTATATATTTTTATTGAGAAGTCTGAAGTTTGCTGTGTAAGGCATTTCTACTGGCCACTTTTTAATTTTTTACTTTTTTAAGAGAGAGGGACAGTGAGAGAGAGAGAGAAAGAATCAATTTTTTATTTAGTTTTTCATGGACTTTCGTTACTCAGACACTTCATTGTGTACATGGTGCTGGGGTTTGAACCCACGTACTCGCGCATGCAAGGCAAGCACCGTAACCGCTGAGCCACCGCTCCAGCCCTCTACTGGCCACTTTAAATTGACAAATTCACTTAATAGTAAGCAAATTTCAAATATAAGGACCATCCCAAGCTTATACAAAAAAGGGAAGAGACATATCCAAACACTAAAACACCTTCTGGTTTTACAGTTACGTCTCATCCTTCATGTTTCAGTTTAAAGGAGAAGAATCCATTGTAATGATCCAACCTTTTCACCACTGTAGTTTTCAGTGATTTTTGACCCTTTCCAAAAGAATGTGTCATGGACTCAGGGACCATGCTTACAAAGAACTCCCAAAGAGTACATGTTGGGGGAAACAGGATTGTCCTAAATATATGGCTTCCCAAGGGGCTTGTGTTTTAGATTTCTGAATTCATTCATGATCAGAATGTCTGGTATGTTTGATAAAAGAAATCACAACCATTACCAACATAAATTGGGAAGAAGAAAAGAAAAACCATGCAATAATCTTAATAGTTTTGAATAAAATCAACCTGTATTTATCCTGGTATACAGCCATCTCCAAAATGCATTTTCTTTGGCTGTTGAGTCTATGCATGTTCACAAGAAAGCTCTAAAAAAAGCCCATTCAGCAGGAATGTTAATGTGGCTTGGGAAGGAGTGAGAATTCTTATAAACTCTCCCAAAACGGGCCAATATGCTATTGAACTCCCAGATCCTTTCTCCACTGTGAATATCAGTTACAAATGCGTCAAGAAGTCTCCTGGTTTTACCATCTTCCCCTAATGCGAACAACTAACATAATCACATAGAGACTTAGACAGGCACAACTGCAATCTTCAGGCTTCCAAGCTCCAGTGGCAAACAGCCACCATCCTCCAGAGAAGTGGCACATTCTCTTCCCGGAGGTTTGGGCAGCAAATGGCTCACACTAAGGATGTAAAGCTGTACATGTGAGATTTGCCCCCACTTGGTTCCAAATGGCAAGGAGGTGGCAATCATTAAAAAAAGATCATCGCTAATAGTGTATTTAGAAAAGTCAGCCAACAGTCTGCTTTCCTTTTTTAGCCTTTATGAAAAAGTAATGTAAAACAGCCCTACAGCAATGGAAATACATAAAATAATGCCAGATACTCCCTAATAGCAGCCTAAGAAAGAGGATAAGGGCTGATTTAAAGGAGTTATCCCCTTACACATATTTCTTTTAGTATTTTGATGAGTGATTGTTTATTGTGTACCAGAAGCCAGCAGGCAAGATGGCCACAGGACCTGTCCTCAAAAAGCTTTCTTTTGAGTGAGGCGTGATAGTCTACATTCCACTACTATAATAGACACCTGAGATAATTTACTTTAAAAGATTAAAGGTTAATTTTGGCTCATAGTCTTGGAGGTTTCAGTCCCTGATTGATTGTCTCCATTTTTTCAAGCCTTTGGTGAGGTTGCAACATCTCATAACAGGGAGCATGTGGTGGGACAAAACCACTTACCTCTGGCTCAGAGGCAGAGAGAGAGAGAGAGAGAGAGAGAGAGAGAGAGAGAGAGAGAGGAGAAGCGACCAGGATCCCACTATCCACTTCCAGGCTATGTTCTCACATAAACTAAATATCTCCCATATGCCCTGCCTCTTGGAGGATCCACATTTCCCAATAGCATCTCCTGAGGATTAGACCTTTAATACATGGGTCTTTGGAGGACATTCCTGATGCAAACTGTACCATGAGTGAACAGAAGGGTTACACTTAGAAGTGCATGAAGAGGCATTTAGCACAATTTTGAGAGGGTCAAAATGACTTGCTAGAGAAAGTGTAACCTAAAGGGAGACTCCAAAGGTAGAGAAGCAAGAGTTAGAAAAAGCTCATTATAAAAACTGGATGCAAGAGAGCCAAACTCCTTGGAAAAGCTGGATTTCAGAACGAGAAAAGAGGAAACAGTTTTCTGGAGGTAATGTTAAGGCAAGTTAAGGAATCTGCGGTCAGTGTGTGTGCATGTTGGCAGGGCCATGGAGGAGGAAACTTAGTACATTTGCATTTCAGGCAAGGCACCTAGCAGAGTCAATGGGAGGATATAGGACTGCAAGCAGGGATGCTGATGGGACACTGGTTATAAACATCTAGATGGGGCATGGTGGTCTGAATTAAGGTAGCAACCATAGAGATCAGTAGACCTAGACAAGTTCAAGGTGTACAATAATACTGCCAAATGTTAGCATCCTAGCTGCAAGACAATCCCTCTATAGAGGTTGGCTCCATGCTATGGATGGAGCTGCAAAGATTTAGACACATGTACAGATTACCCCTGACTTACCAAGGTTTGACTTAATGATTTTTCTGACTTGATGATGCCAAAAGAATACACATTCAATAGACACTGTTTCAAATTTCTAATTTTCATCTTCTCTTGGATCAGTGCATAGTACAATACTCTCTGGTAATGCTGGACAGGGGCAGCAAGTGCAGCTCCTAGGGAGCCATTCAATAACAAGGGGAAATAATTGGTACTCCACAGTATTACTAGGCTATGATATTAGGTAAGCTAGGTGTATTAAATGCATTTTCATCCTATGACATTTTCAACCCATACTGAGTTTTTTAGGATGTTACCCCATCCTAAGTTGTGAAGCACTTTTATTACTAGAAATTCATATCTACGACCAAATAGCAGTTGACTCTAACCCCAAATGAAAACAAATCACCTGTTAGGGTTCTTGGTATTTGGAAGATACTACAGGCATTAAGCTATTTGCATTTTCATTGAAGTAAGATTCTCTTGACTTCTATAGCTTTAAAGCAAATCTGGAGTTAGGCAGAATTAGATCTTCAAGTTTGTTTTTACTTTCCAAGTTGTTTTGATTATTCTAGAGCCTGTGTATTTCCTATGGATTTTGAAAAGAGCTTGTCCTTTTAAAAAATACTACTAGGAGTTTGATTACTAGTTCATGATGGCAAATAATAAGGCTTTCCAGGAATGCAAAGATGAAGAAACTTTGCCTTTCATGTACCATTCTGAGGAAGTTATTTGAGGATTTACACCAGCAAAAATAGAGAGAGATCAAAGAGAGGAAGTTATGGAATGCAGGAAACAGTGATAGAATCCAGAGGTGTCCACAGAGCCCAGGAAGCATCTGGTCTGAATTGTAGTGAGAGGTCAGAAAGGCTGGCATATGTCCCCAGAAAGAAAGTGGATTCTATACAGTAGTAGGTGATATAATGGAAAGGCTGAAATATTTTGATGATATAGTGGGAGCACATTAGGTTTCTGGAAAAAAAAATGAAAGCATTTAAAGCTCCTGGCAAGGTGAGAGGGAAACTATATAAGGAAATCTGTGGTTAAGAATATGAAACAAAAATTTTAAATGGCATTTTAAAAAAAGCAATTGCTAGGGCATAGGAAAAAGAAATCCATTTAACCTTAAATCAAGAAATATTGTAATTTGTATGCTGCAGAGATCATTCGATGGAAGTAGTAAAGGAAGAAATATAATAGCAAAGACTAGGCTAAGCAATAAAGTAACATAATGACTCTACTGTGGGTTAATTACACAATCCTCAGAACTTTAGAGACTAGACATTATCCTACAAATGAAGAACTGAGGCAAAAAAATGCTAAATGACATGTTCAAGAACGCAAAGCTAGTAAATGACACAGAAATATTATTATATGCTGTTTCTGCAAATATATAATTGTACATACTTACATATTAAAATGTTTGATATGCATATAAATAAAAAAATCTGTGGCTTATGATGCTTAGGGTCAACTTATAAATAAATTTTGGAATAGCGTTCTGGAATAGAAGGCCAATGCTGCCAATCTTCACAATGTACAAATACTGATATGGTTAGTGGGAAAGGTGGAAGAAAGTACAAAGATAGTGATATTCACATATTAAATAGTAAAGAATAATAAATAAATTTGATGAATACCTAAAGATGTAAATATATTTTGAATTAGAAGCACGATCAGTGGAAAACTCTTGATAATTATTTAACTACCAAAATTGGGAAATAAGCGGGGTGTGGTGGTACATGCCTGTAATACCAGAGGCCCAAGAGACTGAGGCAGGAGGATCATAGGTTCAAAGCCAGACTTAGCAACTTAACAAGGCTCTAAGCAACTTAGTGATATCCTGGCTCAAAATAAAAAAATAAAAAAGGGCTGGGATGTGGCTCAGTGTTTAAGCACCCCTATGTTCAATCCCTGGTACCTCCCAAAAAAATTGGGAGGTAAGAGGAAGGGAAGAGCTGTATAGGTAATGAAATCTTCAGTTCTCTTAACAGAAATGTAATTAATAGTGTTTAAAATGAATGTCAAGCAATTACTGAGTAAATGTATTAACTCTCATGATTCATCAAATGTACTTATTGGACATTAAAATACTACCCATTTCTGTAATCTAATTTTTGTTATATGCAAAAGTAAGTTTTATATATATCAAAGAAGTATACAGACAGAATTTTATAAAAACAGCAGGAAACTTAGTAATTTACAAAAAAAATGCAAACAATACCTTTCCAATCTGATGGGAAATATATTTTTCATAAATGCATCAAAATGTTACCAGTGGTCAGGATTGTACTACCAAGGTTTAGAATTTTGTTTATCTTCCCTTTTATATTTTCTGAATTTGTCAGGAAAGTGTGCACAGTTTGTGGTATAATCCTATGCTTACCATGCTTTAAAAAAAATTTACACATATCTCAGAGAATACGTCAATGTACTCCTAAGAGTTCACATTTCTCAGTTTGACAAATAATTCCTAATGATACCAAAGCAATACTCTATGAAACTTTCTTCCACTTGTGAATTATCAGGGCAAAGCATATGTTCATGGTGATTTCATAGCAGACTATGAAAGCAAGATTCTTCTACTTAGATTATAAAAGCTAAGAACATCATAATAAATCTGAAGTATCCTCACTCCTTAATTAAGGTGCAGGGGTCTTGAAAAGATTGCAAATTTAGTTCTTTCAACATTAGCCTATCACACACCTTGAAGGTATGAAAGAATTGCCATGGAAGACAGCAGGAGAGAAAACTGCTTTTCACAGAATTGTGGAAGAGTTGTGGTCATTATTCCACTTCCTCTTCCTCCGTGTTGCAGAGGAAGAGGAAGCTGCCTTACACCTTAAGTGAAGTAAAAGCTCCTGAAGACTTCATTCTGTGTACCCTGACGTTGATTGGAGACAGACCTGAGAAAATAGAACCAACAGAAGAGAAGAGAGATGAACCATTGGGAGTGGGTTGAATTTCTTTTGGTGGCAGAAGCAGCAATATAGATTTTCCTTGGGATTTGGCAGGAAGCCAATGGAATGGAGCCATCCTATAGTTACTTTTCAAAGGGTTCCCATCCAAAAGGATGTCTGGAGTGGAAAAGGGATTCCATCAAAAAGTTGGATTTACTCTAATTAAGTCACAGCAACCCCATTTGGAAGAACCCAGAGGAGGACTGGTGGGAGACCCACAATGCCACATCAGAAGAATCAGTCTATGGAATCTTCCACAGATAGAAAGTTCCAAGACAAGCATCATCAAAATAAGTTTTTTCTGTCCTTTCTTAGTGCCCTCTCCTGCTAGGTTTGACACTGTAGGAGCTAAAAGCTGCTGCCAAGCCCTGGCAGAGGTGTGGAGCCAGGACTCTGAAGAAGCCCATCACCTCCTTTCCTCCCCTCTGTGCTTTTTTGGTTAGAAGGAGGATTCTGTAACAGAATTCCACAGACTGGATAATTTATAAACAACACAAGTTTATTTCTCATCGTTTTGGAGCCTGGAAGGCCCAGAAGCAAGGAACTGGCATCTGGAGAGAGTTGCTTTCTGCTTCCAAGTTGGTACCCTGAATAATGCCTCCTCCAGAAGGGTGGGACTGTGTGGACTTACATGGCCCGAGATGCAAGGACAAAACATGACCCAAAACATGGGCTCTTTTCATCAAGCCCTTTAATAATGGTGTTAACTTACTCAAGAAGTTGATGCCCTCATGAAAGGAACACCCCCCCCAGCAGTCCCCACCTCCCGACAGTGTTACATGGAAGATTAAGTTTCCAGCACTGTATTTTGGGAAATAAACATTCAGACTGTAGCTCAAGTTTGAAACTTAAGTGGAATTTAGTTTTGAAATTACTCTGGATACGAGTTGTACGTTGATTAAGACAGGACTGGGCTTTTGATTTTAAATAGTCACAGAAAAAGCAAGAGAACCATGTGATATTAGAGCAAGGAGAGGATAAGGATCTTTTCCAGGGAGCGAGCCGAATGGAAAATTGTGGAAAGAATAAGGTGGATTGCAGCCGACGTCCCGATGAGTCCAGCTCATCGAATTTACAAAGTAATTTTCTTGAGTTATTGTTGGTAATTTATGTTTTCTTAAAAAAATAGCTCAAGGGTAGTTTTTGTATGCATAGGAAACCATTCAGAATTTTATCTGGTTTCCAAAATTAATATTAGTAATGGTACAAAGTTGAAATCCTAGTTCTTTCTTACGCTTTTAAATTCTTCTTATGAATTATATTATTCCATTTATCCTCCTAGTAATTTTTCCCACTCACTCTTAAAACTCCTTTTTGATTAATACTTGTTCTCAATTATAAACTTCAGTAATTGAATCCCTTTGAATGTTTTAGACTGAATATGTAAATTGATATAACTGATTTCCCCCCCTGCTTTAGCTAACTTAAACTCCTTCTTATAAACCTAAAAGGCAAAATTCTAAATATAATGAACTTTGAGTTCTTTTAATTGTCCCAGTATAGTTCATCAGCTAATATTTTAATTAAAGTCACAAGTCCAAATTAAATATTTGATTACACATTTAATTTTCAGTTATTTGGCAGGCACTCTACTAGGACACCTTTTCTTAAACACAGCAAGTTTGTAAATATGAAATATTAAAACTGGGGTGCTATTTTTCTTCCACATTTGAATGCTGAATTGTAATTCTTGGGTTTCATGAGATGCTTACCATCAAAGAAGATAGTTACCTTTTTGAGTAACTGATCTGAATTTCCACAAGAGTTTTCTGATGGGTGTGAGAGCAGAATTCTGTGCATTATGGACAATTCAATCTATCAATTGAGGACACCATTCTATTATTTCATGTATGGTGTGGGGATGCTTTCTCAGCAAGTTTGGTGTTACAAAGAAGAAAGATTTCAGCTTGGATGCTGATGGAGTTCTTATCAGCAGCTTTGATGTGATGCATTAAATCTCTTGATAATTGTAATGCCAAAGACTGTATAACTCGGGAGGTTTTCACATGCTCCAAGGCCTCTAGATTCATGTGTGTCTCACACATTACCTAATTCTTTTTCTACTCCTAGACATCTGCAACTTGAACTTAGGTTGATTGCCTCGTTAGGTTTTCTATTTCCTTGGATCTTAAGTTATGTAGGTGTATTTTCTGCCTGCTTCTAAACACCTTTGAATTTGACAGAAGCCTGCATTCTTTCATCATTCTGGACCACCCAGCTTTTCCAGATATTAAACCAATAACCAGTTGCATTTTGAATATCTCACATAGTGACAAGGACGTCCTATTAACAATTTGTACAATGAAAATTCAAATATAAAATAAAAGCATGAATAAGGACTTAATTGGAAAAACTCGGCTGTAGTCAGTTTTGCATTTTTCCATTCAAGAGAAAAAAATAAAATTAATTCTTTTTCTCACTCTCACTTTGTCTCTTTCTTTTAAATAAAAATAATTGATCATTTCCATAGGCCGGAACACAGGCATTTTTCTTTGTTGTTAATTTTTTTTTAATTCATTTGAGGGTAGAGAGAGACCATTCGAAAGTTAATTAGGGAGCTGGAGTGGTGGCTCAGTGGTTATGGCGCTTGCCTGGTGTGTGCAAAGACCCAAGTTTGAACCCAGCACCATGCACACAATGAAGGTTTGGAGCAACAAAAGCCACATGAAAAACTCAATAAAGTTGATTCTCTCTTTCTCTTTCTCTCACACTGTCCCTCTCTCTTAAAAAAATTTTTATTATATTTCAATAATTAATGAAAGTTAACAGTTACAAAACTCAAAACCTAGTTCTTCCACATGCTTTTGAATTCTGCTTAAAAATTACATTATCCGGGGCAGAAGCAGTGGCTCAGTGGTTACAGCACTTGCCCAGCATGCGCAAGTACACGGGTTCAAACCCCAGCACCCAGGTATACAGCTAAGTGTCAGACCAATGAAAGCCATGTGAAAATCTCAATAAAAATTGATTCTCTTTCTCTCTTTAAAAAAATTACATTATCCTATATAATAGTAGAATAATATATTTCAAACCCTGTGGAAACATTTCCTAGCAGATTGACAGAAATTTATCCTTGCTGCATTTTGGTATTGGCTGCTGCTGTCTTCAGCAGAATGGGATTAAAACCTGAAAAGCAAATGTTACTTCACAGATCTGATTTTTAAACTCCTTATTCTTTTTTTTCGCATCAAATCTAATGTAAAAAGCCAATACTTAAAACTCTAGAAGGGGAGTGGATCTAGATTAAACACCAGCTAGAGATCTGATTCCTTTTCCTCTCCACCTTTTTATGGCGGACCCTCTGGATGTCCTCAGTACCCACATTTCCTGGAGTAAGGTTTAAATATCATGCTCCAAGTGCATGATGTTCTATGCATAGCATTTCTCCAGAAACAATTTATGGACATCATTTCTAGGAAGATTCTTCTCTACCCTAAGGAACTCGAACACCACATCTGTGGGGGCAGTTGTCATTCTGACTCCATCTCCACCATTTAAGACTGCAAACAACAGTGTCATTGTATCCGCCATACAGAAGCCTGCGTGATGTTTGCCAGATGCAGTGCTTCCCAACCATTCTGTCTGAGGCACATATATCGATATATTTGTCAGAGAATAATTAGTAACTATGACTGGTAGAGGCAGGTCTCTGTGGGAAAACTTTCCCTTTCCCTCTGTTTTATCTCTCATCCAAATGTGGTTTTGCAAGTTGGGGAAATCTATCAGAATAATGTTTTCCTCAAAGAGAGGTTAGTCCAGCTACTCCCTAATTGTGCCTCTCTCACTAAATTTTAATTGGCTTTTGGGTGTGTGGCAGAAAAATGATAAAGAAGGAGGAAACTGTTCCAGGCAACCTTGTCGGTTAATACCGGCCTTGTGGAGACACAGATTCTGTAATGCTTGAATGCTTAATCCACATGTAATATATATTACAGTTACTGATTGGTTCTGCTACCTCAGAATTATGGAAGCAGACTTGCAAGTCTTCAACCAAAAAGATAGAGACTATTATTCTAGTGTTTATACTATCCAATAGTTTGTGGTTTTCCTTTCACATAAACTTGGGAGTTGAAACCCAAGGCCAAGTGGGAATCATAGTCATAAAAAACACGGGGCATCTATTTTATTCCCTCAAACAATATTGAAGAGCTTTGACTCTCCTATTCACCCCCAACTGCACCCTCCAAAAATTTCAACTCCAAAACCCCTTAAAGATTAACAAGCTGACAAACCTTGCTAACGTCAAAGGGATGAAAACAGCTCCCTGCTAGCTGCCGGAAACGGACTCCAGACTTCCTCTTTCTTTAACAGAGGACACTATGTAACTGTTCAAAAATGTGAAGGTTCCTTAAAGCATGATGACTATTACAGGACTGAGACCCAGGCTTCTCCTGCAGCCAGGTAGCAGCACTCAGCCAATGAATCAGACCCCAGTCTGGTCTGATGCTCAACAGGGAGATGATTTATAATGGGATACAGGGGCAGCAGCGGATACACTTTGGAGGTTAGATAATCCAGACCAGCTGGGCATAGATTGTGACACTTCTCCCCCAGCTCCCCAGCCCCTGTATGTCATTTTCTCCCTGCAGGTCTTGGAGAGGGCAACTTGGAGACGCTCGGCATACAAACATACAGACTTACCAAGAACTGGTTCCACCATATGACTCTCTGAAACCAGTGTCTGCCCAGAGGAAACACCCCAGCACGAGTTAGACTCGATGGAATTCTGGAAATTGGAAGAAAAAGTCACAATATGTAGAAAGAGTAGTTTTTCTTTGTCTGTTTTTATAAAAAATCATTTGTGTGTATGTAAGGATGCAACTGAGTTCATAGAAGAGCACCCTTTAATTCAAAAACTTGTTAGTTCAAGAGTGCATAATAGGGGCTGGAGCAGTGGCTTGGTGGTGGCGGCGCTTGCCCAGCATGTGCAAGTACACAGGTTCAAACCCACGTACACAACTAAGTGTCAGAGCAACGAAAGCCATGTGAAAAACTCAATAAAAATTGATTCTCTCTCTCTCTCACTCTCCTTCTCTCTTTAAAAAAAAAAGAGTGCATAATATACTTTCGACCATAAGAATTATATTATGTTTATTTCTATAAATACATGATGGTATATTTTAGTTAAGTACCATACGTGTATGCTCTATTTACTAGCCTAACGATGTACTTGTCATATAATATTTTTACTCCAAAAAACAAATCTGCTTAAACAATATACTAAGGTTATTCTACAACATATGAAGTCTATGAACATAAATAATAACATGAAGGACAACCTTCACAAAATAGTGTAACATATATATTGTTTTCTGAAATATCCCTAATATTTTTCTGTAGGGAACACATTTTATGAAATTCATTGTGATTTTATTTTCAGTACTTCAACTGCAGCTGATGCTATGCGTCTGGGGTAACATGGGTGAACTAATTGAAGCCAGGTGTCCCACCATATCTCCTTCTGTACTTTTTAATTCTTCTCCTTTCCTGAAAGGGAAAAATAACTTTTTTCCAGTGATCACACAACATGTTTGATATCAGATGTGTGTGATGTTTTCCCCCAAGCTAATCAATTCTCCAGTTGTTAGCAGACACCAACTAGATGTCCTATAGCTCAATTCAGTTCTGATACCATCTACCTAAGGTTAGCATCAGTCCCCACAGATTGGAGCTCACTCCTGCAAGACTGTCCCACATCAGATGCCAATCAGAAGCTTGGTTGTCACCTGAATGTACTCTTGTCCAATTGGCTTTAACTCAGTGGTTCCTATGACAAATTATTTGGGTCCAAAAATGTACTATAACAGCTCATGGAAATCAGGAAAACAGTATACCAAGAGTAACTGGATAGAAGGGATGCTCAGGGAAGATTTGAGGGTGGGTGGGGAACGACCCTCCCAGCCCCTCCATGTGTCTACCAGGCCAGCACCTCCCCAAACCCCTTCAGTTGGATTTCTTTGTGGAGGCTTTGTTACCTAGACACAATTGATTATTAATTCAATTCCTAGCCTTTCTCCCCTCCTGGTGGGCTTGACAATTCCAAGTTTTGTTATCAGGGCTTGGTCTATCTGATGACCAGCACCCATTCTTAAACTAGTGAGGAGCCCATCAAAAGTCATCTCACTACAGCAAACCATGCTCCTAACATCTAGGAAATTCCAAAGGACTTAGAAGCTTTGTGTCAGGAATTGGATTAAAAAAACCGACTATTAAAACAAAGATGTATCTGTCACTTGGGAAATTACAAGGGCGTAGGGGGGCTTATGTCAGCAACTGGGGGAAAAGTCCAAATATTATCACTCCTTTATTTCCATGGGGGATTGGTTCTGGAACCCCCATGAATACTAAAAGCCAAGTATGCTAAAGTTTCTAATATAATAAAATGGTTTAGTATTTCCATGTGATCTACACATTCTCCTGAATACTCTAAACCATCTCTGCATTACTTATGATAGCTAATGTTAGGTAATGCATTTAAATAATTGTTATACTATACTATTTAAGAAATAATGTCTAGGGTTGGAGCGGTGGCTCGGCAGTTACGGTACGGCGTTTGCCCAGTGCATGGGTTCAAACCGCAGCACCACATACACAGCTAAGTGTCAGAACAATGAAAGCCACATGAAGAACTAAATAAAATTGATTATCTCTGTTTTCCCTCTCTCTTACTGTCCTTCTCTCTTTACAAAAAAAGAAAAAAAAGAAATATTGTCTAGAAAATAAAGTATGTTTGCATGCAGTACAGACACAACTTTTTTTTTAAGTTCTTTTCAACTTTTTTCAAGTATTTTCAGTCCAGTGAGTTGAATCCACATCTACAGAACGTGCAGACGTACACCTGTGCAAACAAAGGACTACATATATATTATGGCAACAATATACAGAAAACTTCCCTCCCCAAACTACACTAAAATTTCCATCACAGAGCTACCCTTCATATTTTGGGAAAATGCATTCTAAATAGATTTGTCTTGATTTTTCATGATAATTTATCAGGGATAAATTAACATCTATACTAACCTTTTACGATTAAAATTATGTTCTAAAGTATAAAAGGAGAGCAGGAAAGCTTGTTGTATCAAGAAAATTGTCTAGCAAATTCTTTGGCAAAGAAAACAAGGACCAGACTGCTATTCTTCAACATCAAATGCTTAAAGACACTGGAGAAACCCATACAGACATTTAAGAGGAAATTTAGTAACCCCCAAATTCTTGGACAAAATGTTATTCATGTGTGAAGATAATGGAAAGAATTTTCAGATATGCTAGTATTCATAAATTATATACTCCACATACCTATCCTGAAAAAAGAAATGTAACCCAAAGATGAACTCCAATGTCATAAGAAACTAACAATGTTTTTAAAACTCAGATTTAGAAATGAGGAAATAGAATAAAAAGTTTGGAAATGAAATTCAAAAATTGTTTAAATATATACCTAAGTTAAAATAAAGTTAAAAGGCACTATGAAACGCCATAATTCATTCTGAAAGAAAAGATTAGACTTTAAAACGAGAAAAATACTAACAAGGAGCTCCCAAAATATCATATTAGATGTAAAATTGGAAATGGAAAAGAAGGAATTTTCTCATTTTCCTTCCTGAACTGAATTGAATTGGTAGAGACAATTTCCTACATAAGACTCATAATTAAGGAATGAAAGGATGAGGTTCTTTAAACTATAATTGAATTAAAACCAAGATTTGTATTTTACAATTCCATTGAGAACATAAATAAGCATGCATGCTCCAGAGAGGAAAATACAGCAAAAGAAAAGCAGCGCACAGCATATGAAGAAAGAATAAAGCAGATGGCACGTACATGAGAAACATACGCTGGAGATGGGTTAAACGTAGAAAGATAAAGGGCACAGACTTATGTTATAAAAGAGGTCAACTATGTTCTGTACACAAAGGCACATTGGAAATGGGCACCGAGCAGTGTTTACATTGAAAGGAAAGGAAAACACACCAAACAACTGCTCAAGTATCTTATTGTCATTTGATGATGATAATGAGGAAGAGGAAGAGGAGGAGGAGGAAGTGCTGGAGATTAAACGCAAGGCCTTGTAAATGCTAAGGCATGCTCTAGCACCAAGCTATACACCTCCAGCCAGGATACTGCATTATTAATATTACTCAGCAAACACAGAATTCAGAACATTAATTATTATATGGAAAAATTCCACTATATGCGTGTGTGTGTGCATGTGTATTTTTAATTGCACTTCCTAGGAAACTCAGTTTCTCAATTTCCAATAAAAATGACCAAATCAATATTTTAGAGAAAATTCCATGTCACCACTGGAACTTACAGAAGGATACCACTTATCTACTAGTGGGGACATGCAGCAATATGCGGTAGAAGCGACAACAGACAGAGGGGTACGTGAGGGGTGTCTCCAACAGGGAGACTAAGCAGGCAATAAGAAGATATTAATTTCCTGATAAGGTTTAAGCAAATGCTCAATGTCGAATAGCATATAGGGAACAATGATACCAATGATAATTAACTGCCAACTGCCAATCAAAAAAATAATTTTGCGTTTTATCAAGGTCAGAAGACAATGGAACATATTTGTTAAACAAAGGAAATTTATAAGCATGAATCAAACTCTTCAAAAATAGGAGTGAAATAGAAAAGTTTTAAATAAGAAGAAAACAAAAAATCTGTTACAAAAGGAACTGAACTACACTATATTCTAAAATATGCTCTTTGCACTGAAAGGAAATGGTACCAGATGCTAAATTGCTCTACAGGAAAGAAAAAGAGTCCCAGAAATAGTAAATATGAAGGGAAATAAAAAACAAATGACAGAAGTATGTAGAGGTAAAATACATTCCATTTATCAATGGAATTACACAGTTGTAATTTTCTCACATACTATGTAAAATAGCATATTAATTCTAAATAAACTGTGATAAGAACCACATTGTGATCCCTAGGAAAGTTTGATAAGGATATCATAACAAAAATAGACAGCAATCAATAAAATGGAAATAAAATGATCTAGGAAATCAACACCACCACTTGGTGCTTTGAAGAGATTAAATAAATTGATATAGCCTCTAAGAAGACTAATAAAAAAGATAAAAGAAGACAAACACAAGCACAGGTTTAGCATCCTTAATTTCAAAATCCTAATGCAAACTCTGAAACTTTTTGAGTGCCAACATGACTAATGAGTGGAAATTCCACACCATGGAATTTTGATTCATGCACAAAAATTGTTTTGAAATATTGTATATTGGCTTATGTGTATACGATGTATGTGAATCATGGTGGATATTATGTTTAGATTTGAGTTCTATCTCCGAGATGTCTTTTTAAGTAGATGCAAGTATTCTGAGGTTAAGAAAAGAAATCCAAAAACTAAGTATTTCAGAAAAGGGATAGTCTCCCTGTAACCAATTTTACAAATGACAGAGGGGCTATCCTTACAGAGCCTTCAGAAATTAAACAGAATATTATAGGAGTATTATGAACAACTTTGCACTTACAAATATGATGACAAAGATGAAATAGATATGTTCCTTTAAAAGCAAAAGTTTTATAAAACTAACTCAGGGAGAAATAGAAAACCTGAATAGTTTTAACTCCATGAAAGGTATTTCATTCATAGTTAAATAACTTCCCCCACAAAAAAATCTCTAAATTTACCAAATATTTAAGGAAAAACTACTTCTAGTCTTACATGAATTCTCTGGGTTTTTTATTTGTATGTTTATTTGCTTTGCTTATTGTTGCCAGAGATTGAACCCAGGGGCACTTAAACATTGAATTACATCCCCATTTTTATTTTGAGACAGGGTCTTACTAAGTTGCTTAGGACCTTGCTAAATTGCTAAAGCTGGCTTTGGACTTACAGTCCTCCTGCCTCAATCTCCTGAGCTGCTGGGATTACAGGTATGTGCTACTGCATCTGGCAAAGAAATATATAGCACAATATAGCTATATATAGCAAAATATAGCATAAAGGAATGCTTTCCAATTCATTTTGAGTTTAACATTATGTAGATACTAAAATTAGACAGACAGTATACAAAAATAAAGTACTGACCATTGTCATTTATAAATATAGAAACTGGGGTTTCTTTGTTTTGTTTTGTTAAGAGAGAGGGACAGAGACAGAAAGAGAGAGAGAGAAAGAGAAATCAATTTTATTTATTTTTTCATTTGGCCTTTGTTTCTCCAACATTTAGTTGTATATGTGGTGCTGGGGTTTGAACTTGGGTCCTCATGCATGCCAGACAAGCTCTCCAACCACTGAGCCACTGCTCCAGCCCCTAGAAATAGTTTTTGATATGTTAAATTCAGAATTATATGAAAGGACAATAATATCATGTGGTTTTACTTTAGGAATGTATGGGCAGTTTAACTTTTTCTCCCCACCCCCTGGTTCTTTTTATGTTTTATCTTAAGACAGGGTTTCACTAAGTTGCCTAGGCTTGCCTTAAACCTGTGATCCTTCTGCCTCAGCCCCCTGAGTTGCTGGGATTACAGTCATGTGCCATCTCATCCGGCTGTAGTTTAACTTCTGAAAAACAAAATAAATTTAAATTAAATAAGCAATTCAATGCATTAACAGAATGTAGGGGGAAATATTTGACCATTTCAATAGATAATAAATTGCCAAAATCCAAACACCCTTGTATGATTTTAAAAATATATATATCTACAGCAAACCAGGAATAATAGGATGCTTTGATAATTGGGTACAGAATATTTTTTAGAAACCTATAGACAATGTCAGTCTCAGTGGTGCAACTCTGAATGCTCTGACAGATTCAGGACAAGGCAAAGGCATCTACCCTCACCACTTTTATTCAATAGTGTACTGGAGATATTAGCCAGTGATATAAAGCAAGAAAAATAAATAAAAGACATCTGAATTGGATACAAAAAAAATTAAGGCTTACTTCATTCATGAATAAAAGCATTGTCTATGTAGAAAATCCTAAGAAAATCTACCACCACAGTTAATAATCATCCAGATCATGAAATGAAATCAATATACAAAATTCAGTCTTATTTCTTCCTGCTAACAACAATTAACTTAGAAAATGAAATTAAAACATTCCATTTACAATTTCTCTAAAATGTAAAATGTTTAGGCATCTGTTTAACAAAAATACTCAAGATTTATACACTTAAAATTAACAATAATGTTTAAAAACATTGAAATGAAAGAAGGCTTAAATAATTGGAAAGATATGCCACGTTCAGGATTTGAAAGCATTAATAGTCTCTAAAGGATTAATAGTATTAAAAGGATTTGTCAGTATTAATAGTATTGGTTTTGCTTCATTTCATTCTGTTTTGTTTTCAGAAGTTGACCAGCAATTCTAAAACTTAATGGGCATACGAAAGACCTATGATAACAAAAATAAATCTGAAACAGAAAAATAGGATTGGAGGACCTAAACTACCTAATGCTGAAATTTACTGTAAAATTATGGATATTACAGCAGTGGGGCATTGGTAAAGACAACTAGATGCATGGCAAGCAACACAGGCCAGAAATAGACCCACAGTCAACTAACCCACCTTAAGTCATTTCAACAAAGGGTAGAAAACTCTTCTCAGTGAAGAGTGCTGGAAAAATGGACTATCCTAATAAGGGATGGGGAGGGGTGGATCTTCCACACATTCCTTCTGTGATACACATCAACTAATTTAAATGGATCATATGCTTAAAGCATTAAATCTGAAGCTGCAAAGATTCTTGTACAAATTTAGTAGAATTGATCATGACTTTGGGATAAGCAAAGATTTCTTTAAGAAGATCCAGGAGACACTAACCACAAAATCATTTTAAAAATGGAACTCATCGAAATTTAAATCTGCCCATCAAAAGACACTGTTAAGTAAAGCCACAGACTAGGAGAAATTAGGCACAACAATTTCATATCGCTGATACTTATATCTAGAATTACTAATTAATGATGGAAAGACAATCAAGTTTAAAACTGGGCAAGAACTAAGAGCAGAACTTCACAAAAGAAAGCATACAACATCACTCATCAGGAAAAATACCAATTAAGCTGCAATAAGGTACTGTTTCTCACCCCCTGGAAGTGATAATATTAAAACAATCACCAACCGCAAAAGTTGGTGAAGATGTGGAACAACTGAAGCTCTGATACTTTACTGATTGGAATGGAAAATGGTAACACTAATTCAGAAAATCCTTGTCATTTCTTTTTAAATTAATCATATATCTATCCATGACTCAGCAGTTTTACTCTACTGTATTTACCCAAGAGATATCCCCAAAATGATTTCCCATGTCAAGGAACTCACCGCCCCCCAACTAGGGTGATATTGGTGGCTGGTGGCTCATGGTTGTCACCTCTTTAAGAAGTATACTCCCACCAGCAAAAGAGTTTTCACAGCTGATTCAAGTACGGAGGCCACTCCTCATGCCTGGAAACCAACACAAACTCAACCAGACACCTCAGCCATGTTCTTCTCCCACCCTTCCTACAGGTTCCACTGAGAGCCCTCCCATGACTGATTATCTTCACCACAATCTGCTTCTAGTACTTAGCCTAGGACAAGAGGTGCCAACTCTAGGAACCCCCATATAAGAATGTTTATAGTGGTTTTAAGTGTATAAACCAAAACTAGGGAGAGATGACTCACAAATGCCCATATGCTGTGGAATGAGTAAGCAAAATGTGATTTATCTTAAGGAACTGAATTAAATTAAATGGCAACTGCAATTGATTCCACTCACAGAATTGAATACTACTCCACCATCAAAATTAATGATCTAATGCTACGTGGAACAACACAGATGATTCTCAAAACCAAAGCTCTGCAACAAAGCAAAATTCATTCTTAGGCTACAAGGTCCATTAGTGGTTAAGACAGGCTAATGTACAAAGACAAAACTATGTGACCACCTGAAGAGTTTCCCTCCCCATTAGTGACTAAAAATGCTTGGCAAAAGTGAAAAGAGATCATACGAACTTCTTCTATTCTTTTCCTTCCTAATTAAAATGTGTGTGTGTGTGTGTGCGTGTGTATTTACGTATGCATATATATCATGTAACTACATCTGGCCAAGTTTTCAACTGTTTCTTGAGTAAAATATCATAAACTTATTGCACAAGTTTATTTCATTGACATTTACTTATTTGTTTATTTATTTGTATAAGTGTCTTACATCTTCAATTTCTTCTTTCATTTTTATTTTTTCAGAATATTATCTACTTAGATTTTAGCATTTAAAATTTTCTTTATATTTTTCTGTCATTACCATCTATTCTTACTAGCAATTTTATCTCTCATTTTATCTTTTTTATGGGAGTTATCTCCTTGTTTCAAAAAAAAAAGAACAGCTTTTAACTTGATTCTATTATTTCCTTTTCTTCTAATTGTTTTCATTTAATTTTAATATTTTTGCATGTTAGGTTTTGTTGCTCATTTTCCATCTTATTGACATGAACATTTAATGTAGATTTTCTTATTCTTTTATAAAATGAATTAATTAAATCTAATTTGTTTTAAACAAATTAGGCTAAAGTTACTTTGACTAAATTGTGATTTTTTTATACCTAATTTTCTCAGTTTTGTTTTGATTTCATGTTCTGTAATTGACATTTTTATAACCCTCTTTTCATAATATTTATGGGACAATGCTCCCCACTCCATTTTAAATTGTGATTTTTTTATACCTAATTTTCTCAGTTTTGTTTTGATTTCATGTTCTGTAATTGACATTTTTATAACCCTCTTTTCATAATATTTATGGGACAATGCTCCCCACTCCATTTTTAAGTATTTGGGATTTTGTTGTTGTTTTAAATTTTGCTAATTTCTAAATTTATTGCTCTGTACCTGTATAAGATACCTGTACATTTTTTCCCTTTTAGAAATTACTGAAAGTGTTTTGTATTGTAGATTGTACTCAATTTTCAACATCCTCCCTGGGGATTTGTAAAGAATATGTATTTCCTGTTGGTTAAAACAGTTGACATATTTGGTAAATCAACCTTGTTTCTTTTATTATCTAATTACATGTATTATGTCTACTTGACCAAGTGTGGTGTGCCAAGATCATCAAAGCTCGTATTTCTCTTAGTGCTGTCTACACGGACAAGTTTTTAACTTATATATTGTGAAGAAGTTTCCTCTGGTGGATATAGTTTCTTGCCAGGTATGTCTTTAGAGTGGTTAATAATTATTATCAACCTGAAATGATTTGTCTCCATTTCAATGCACTTTCCCTGAACTTTGTGTTTTATGCTATCTAATGGAAATGTTGCCTTGTTTCTCAAATTAACCTAACGTGTGCTAAGCTGTATGTATACTGCAATACTTTGTTTTGGGTGTTTTCTTTACATTCATCACCATACAGCTGAAATTCTTTCAATTCATTTAAACATGCTTGTAATTTTTTTTAAAGTTTTGAAATAGTTTTAGATTAATGGAAGAATCCAAATAGATTACAGAGAGATCCTATACATTTTTCTCCAACTTCTAATATTAGCATTTCATAGTACCACAGCTGATACTAAGATTTCAAGTTTTCCTACAAATGTAATTTCCCTGTTTCTGTGACTAACTCAGGACATTACATTTTGGACATGTCATCTTAATCATTTCCAGTCTAGGACAGTTTCTTAATCTTTCTTTGTTTTTGATGACTTTGACACTTTTGAAGAGAATTGTTCAGGTGTTTTGGAGAATATCCCTCAATTTAGGTTTGTTTCCTGCATGATTAGTCTAGGAATGTAGATTTTTGTAGGAAAATATTACAAAGGATGTGCTGTCTCATCATACTGTATTAGGAAATGCCTAATATAAACATAACTCATTTGTGAAATTAAACTTGGTCACTGACTTAGGGTGGTATCTACCAAATTTTCTGCTACAAAATCATTTTTTCTTCCTATATGTAATTCATTAGACCTGGTTACTAAGTCCAGCTCAAATCCAAGAGGTGGGAATTTAAGCACAATTTTTTTAACGGAATAGCAGCCAAAAATTTGTGAATGTACGTTAAAATCAACCTTTCAATTAGTAAATACTATGAAAAGAACTTTGAGGCTATGAAAGTATCCTATTTAAAATATCCTTAAAGTTTTACTCAATGATTTTATCATTCATCAATGAATCTTGCCTGCAGCAGTTTTTATTTTGATATTCTAATAATGAAAACTTAATTCCTTCATTCTTTCTACATTTTATTAATTGAAATTCTTATATAAGGAATATTGTGCCTTCTGTATACATTGAATATTTGTATCTGAAATGTATGTTAGGAACAGAAGAGTTTGGCTATTTTTTGTGTTTTGGAATAATTGCACACATATAATGATATATCTTGGGGACAGGATCCAAGTCTAAACACAAAATTCATTTAAGCTTCATATACATTTCATATATATATATATACCTAAAGGTGATTTCATACAATATTTTTAGTGTAAAAATATTTTTGACTATGACCTATCACATGAGGTCAGGTATAGAATTTGCCACTTGGGCTGTCATCTTAGTGCTCAAAAATTTCAGATTTTGGAGCACATTGAATTTTGGATTTTCTCTTTCAGGGATGCACAGCTTGTGTTTATTTGTTCAAGAACTTACTTAAATAAGAATATATTTTTATTTTGCAAGTTCTAATCAAATACTAAATGCTATCATTGCTTATTCTGTTCCTCGACATTTTTAGCCAGGCTTTTAGAATTCCTTTTGGGTTAACTCTTGTCCTTTAGACGTGCCCTTTCATTTTCCTTTTAATTTTATCATCTATTTATTTTACCCCTTCTCTCTTTCCTGACACAATAAGACCTTCCAAGGTAACCTTGTGTTTTCCTTGCCCTAGACTTAGAAATTGCTATTTCTAAGTTCTTTTTTATTGAAGAATGGTATTTAGAAACTAAGATCTGTTTCCTAGGTGTATTTGCTGCTGTTAGGGTAATACTTCTAGGAAGCACTAGATACTAACTCATGTACACAAGTCTTTCTGAATTTCTTATCTCCATTATTATTCATATACTAAATAACGATGAATTCATATTGGCAACTCTGACCTTTATCCAATAACCACAGGATAATTTGAGCTTTCTCTTCTTGCTTGCTTCCAACTTCTTTTTCTAACATTGAGAAACATAATTCCCCTTATTTATAATTTGTTTTACTTTGTTCAATCACAGCACACATATAGTTTCAGAATTTCTTACCCATGTGAGAAACATCCTTGTCAATGTTTATGTTTAGTTCATTATCCTTATGGTAGACAATCAAAGCCTTATTCTCAGGTTTACTAAGAAGATCACCTTTTCTTCCTCATGACATTTTACTTTTCATGGAGGGAATAAACCACATACAAAACCTCTGTGGTCTTTTCCTATTGTTTTGAAGTTTCAAAGGAGAGAAAAATTCTGACACAAGCCTAATTTTTGCATTTTTGAGACTGGAATTTTATAGCTACTTTGATGTATTCTTACCAATTTCATAGAAACTAAAGAAATTCATCAAGGTAAGTTTGGATCTTAGCCTTTATTTCTCAAAACTTACATGAAGTTTGCTAACCCAACTTAGTCAATTGGCTGAAATCTTTCTTTGGTCAAGAAAAAAAATTCACATTTTATTTGATGCCAAAATGAAAATACTTGATATGTGAAACACCTGTGTGGCTTGGGTAGACTCCAGAATTAGGAAGGTGTTTTCCTTTTCAGAGATGCGATAGTCTGGACCTTATGTGTCACCCAATGGCCAATGTCTTAGAGACTTGATCTCCAAGGAGGTGTTGCAAGGAGGTGGTGCCCTCTTTAAGATATGGGCCTAGTTGGAGGTCTTTAGGTTATTGGGAGTGAACCTTTGAAGGAGTTCATGATATCCTGGCTTCCTCTTTACTCTGCTTTTCTTCCTGGCTATGAGATGAGGAGTTTTTCTCTACCATGTGCTCCTGCCATGGTGTGCTACCTTCCTGCAGGCCCAAAGGAATAAAGTCTACTGATCATGGACTGAAACCCCCAAATTGTGAGCCAAGGTAATCTTTTTCTCTTTATAAGTTCATTTTCAGACATTGATTATAGTATTGGAAAGTTGACTAACACAGGAGATGAATATGAAGATTGGGTGTGTTAGTCATCTTTTCATCACTGTGACCAAAATACTTGATAAGAACAACTTGGAGGAGGAAAAGTTTATTTTGGCTCACAGTTTCAGTGATTTAGTTCATGGAGCCCACTCCATTGCTCTAGCATAGTGAGGCAGAACATCATGGTACAAGGGTGTGTTAGAGGAGGACTATTCCATTCATGGTAGCCAGGAAGCAGAGGGGGTGAAGGAGATGGAAGGGGAAAGGAATTACAGGGGACATAAAGTCTTTTAGGGCATGTCCGCAGTGACCCATCTCCTCCAGCCACACCTTGCCTGCCTATAGTTAAGGGCCAATTAGTCCATTCACACTGGGATGAATTGATTGGGTTGTTACTCTTATAATTAGTCATTTCACCACTGAATATCTCTGTATTAACGCAGGAGCTTTTGGGGAATATCTCATATCTGAACCATAACATTGGGAGAAAGCATATTTTGCCTTTAATCCCAAAAGGTTTCCAAATGGAACTTTAGCTATTGCAACTCCTTTAGAAAGCCCTGATGAAGCCAGGGAGCCACTGCTGACATCATCAAGGCTTGAATTTAGGAATACTAAAGCTAATAACCACAGCTAAAATGAGGGTGACTGTGAAGGAGATGTCACTTATGTCAAAATCAGTTAAATAGCACTTGAGCTGAAGACTTCATGGAAAGCTGACTGGTATTTTGGTTTTATTGGAACAGCTAATTCAACATCCAGACAAAACCCTGTTAGAAATGGGTAGAAAGGCTTGTACTTCCACTCCTGGACAGACACCGTGGAGACAGGGAGCTTCTGGGGATTAGTCAACGGGGCCTTGTGAGTAAGTGTGGGTTTATATGTAGATGCTTGGACATTGCCAAGCCCTAAGGGTCTGAGTCTTCTTTGCACACTTCTCAATGGTGTTGGGAGATGGTGTCTTTAAGAGGTAATTAAGATAGGATGAAATCATGAGGTTGGAGTCCCTGTGGGGGCACCAATAGCTTTAGAAGAGGAAAATATATCAAAGCTAGCATACTTGCTCTGATGTGCCATGTGAAACCCTCTGTTCTGATATCACAAAAAGCTGCTCACCAGATGCCCAGCAAATGTCAGTGCCATGACCTTGATTCCCAACCTCCAGAACTGTGAACCAAATGAATTTCTAATCTTAAAAATTACCCAATCTCTTATATTTATTTATAGAAACAGAAAACTGACCAAGTTATTTGATGCAGGATCATTCGGGAGTGAAAGTGAGCATGTGGGTAAAAATTTTTGCTTGGGTAAGATTGAGTAAATGAGGCAATATTTGCTTTACAACTTCAGGATGGATGGGCCATGTTTGACTTTTCCAGTTCAGGGGACTCAGAGTACCAGAACTTCAGGTTTCTCAAAGCATATCTGGAGATTTTATTGTCTTGATCTATGACCTTGGTATATGCCTTGTCTGAATTTGAATCCTGATTCTCTTTTTGCAATCCAGGTAGATCCCTGCAGTTTCAACTAAAAAATAGGGGATTGCAATCTTTGTCATGTTCATGACATGAGATGCTTATTGGCACCCACCACTGTGTGGCAGGATAATGGAGTCGTTTAGGAAACAGCTTCAGGACTCTGGTCACCACATGGCCATGTTGGTTTTGACCGTCAACAGATATGAACTTGGAAGGTTGCTTAATTTCCATGCCTTAGATTTTTGGGAAAGGATGTTATCAATCCCTAAAGCTTCATTATGAACATAGTAAATGTAAGCCATTATTCTCTCTGCATGGCATATGGTCAGTGTAAATACATAAGTCCTATTAGCTTGGAGTTACTCTCTAGCCACCAAGACCTCCTGCATCTGCTGAACAGCAGGGACTTTCAGAAATTGTTGGATCTCTCTAGATTAACTGGAAGAAAGTCATAGAACTGCCCTCTGCCCACTTTGACATACACATCTCCATGATCCCTCCTTATTTTTTGTTTATATATAGGTATCTCACAGCTTGCTCTTTATCACCAGGATAGTGACTTTTAAAACAAAAATGGTTACTTTGGTTTCTTCAAACCAAATCCATTCCTTATAAAGAAGGAAATTAAGTCACAAAGTTCAGACTAACTTAACCACAAACACAAGTTCAGACTGGAATCAGGCCTTCTTACTCTGAAACTAGTACTTTTTACGGTAATGTTTGACAAGTTCCAGTAACACTCAAAGTATTAATATGCTACTGGTATCCACAAAAGGCTGGCCTACCCTTTTTCGCATGACTGTTGGAAAGTCCCTGAAGTCTCCAAGACTTCCCTGGGCTGAGACTGTTATGTTCCCAAGAACTGGTCTCATCTTCATGAATGGGCATCCTCTATTACTTAATACTGACATTATTTCAGGCCTTGTTGACCCTTTCCAGCTTCATTTCAGTTTCAAATTCAGTTTCCTCCAAGTTTCCAGTTCAAAAGTGAGGTCCAAGTTCCTCCATTTTCTCTAATCTGATTTCTCTCCTTTGATACTGAACTCCATCTGTCCCCACTCTTTTTCCACACTTATCTTTCATTCCCTCAAATCCACAAACAGACCAAGTTGTTGTAAGGTTTTGTGAATAGGCATTTACTTAGAAAAAGCAAAACTAAAAAATGATGCCCACCTCAAACACCAATATCAAGACAAGGGGTTTCTTGGCCCAGTGGTCGTTCATGTTGCCACTATGTTGATCTTCCTAGTATAACACTGTTCTTCATTTCTCCTATACTCAGCAACTTTCAAAGACATCCTTTTGTTCAGCAGATAAATGAGTTTGGCTATATCAGAGAAAACACTCAAGGTCATCTACTACCTTCCTGAAAGTTACTTTAGTTTAGATCTCACATTGTCTTTTGCTCTCCTTTTAAAGCTTTTCTTTGGGACACATCAATCTAGTTGCTATCCCGTGAATACATTTTGTATCTCCTGCTCCTGGGTCATTACATAAGCTGATGATCCTCTGAGTGCCTGTCCTTCTTCCTCCACATAGTCCTCACCATCCCACAGGGAACTTTCATACCCCAACTCCATAAAGATTTCTATGACCACCATGACCACCTTTCTGTACACCATTTAGCATAATAAAGACATGAATCTGGGGTTGGGGGAAGCTTTTCATCAGTATAACAAATATTTAAATTGACTAATAGGAGAAGAAGTTTACTTTGGCTCATAGTTGTAGAGATTTCAGGCCATACTTGGTTGTTATCATTGCTGTTGGACCTGTGGCTACACAATGCATCATGGCAGAAGCATTCAGCAGAGTCAAATCTGTTCAGCTCATGGTGGAGAACTATAACACAGAAAGAGAAAATGAATGGGGTCCCCCTATCCCCTTCAAGGGCATGCCCCCCAATGACCTACAGACCTCTTGCTGGGCCCCACCTCCTAAAGAGTCCACTGCCCTGACAATAGTGCTTTTCTGGAGAACCAGATTTTAGCAAATGATATTTTGTGGACAGTCATCAACTAAACTACAGTGGGTGGACAGTAATCATGGACAGAGCTCATTCCTCTTAGGATACCTGGTCATTTCCCATCGTTTTTACTTCTGAACATCATAAGTTACTTATACTTTCTGTACACCAGTTACTTTTAAGCAAAATAATAGTGTTGAGCTAGATGATTTTAAGGTTCCAACTAACTCTTGAGTTGGATAAAAATGCCTATAAAGTTAAAAACTAAGACTGATAGTTGTTTGGCACCAATACATGAAGTTACTTTAGAAAACATATCCTCTTTGAGACACAGCATGTCCCTACTTTATGGTTATTCCTCTTTTGGGAGCTGTTTTATACTTTGTTGACTGGAAGACATAAATAAACACCTACCTCTTACAAATTTCACTTCCCTCTCCAAATATAAATGAAGATACAGTTTGAATACCATCCTCTCTGCCTACTTGGGTGGGTGGGGAGTGACAGAAATGAAGTCCCTTTTGATTCATGTCTGTTCTCTGCAATGGAATCAATCAGCCTTTATGATTGTCCTTGCTCATTCATTCACTTTCCTATGGGCGGGATGGTGACAAATTTTGCCAAAAAAACAAGAAGCAAAGCATAATGGATAGTAGCATCAGTTCAGAAATTTGCATGCAAGGTGATTTTTAAATTATGGTTTATTAAGCATAACATATGAATACATTTCCAAGAAATGGGCTACATACAAAGGTGTAACGAATATAATCATCTTCATTTCCAACATTTCATTTTGCAGCTCCATTTGCTTGAAATGATCTGATGCAAAAAACATTGTAGAACATATTTTCTTTTCATGAATATTCTTGTACACTATGAGAGAAGATGAGATCATTTCCGTTAACAGTGTGGAAAAAAGGGAGGGACGCATATACCATAGATTTCAAGCTCATGTCTGTGTGCTGTATTTTGCTCAGCAGTGAAATAGATTTCATATTATCTTGTCCCAAGGTATTATTCCCACTCAAGTGTCAAGAGATGTCATTACACTGATGTCTTGTTTGAAAATCATATTAGTAAACATTGGCAGGTTGATAGGTCAAGGAAGGCTCTGCCATAGGCTGATGAGTTTATTAACATATGTATTATCACTTTGTCAAACTTGCTTGCTAATCTGCATTTACAGGTGTATAGTGGTTGATGAGACTTGAAATGCTTTCCTGCTCAGGACACATAATGGCCCAAAGAAAACTATGCAGTGGAAAGAAAAAGCAAGTGTCAAAGTTGAGGGCAGAAGGAACCACCTTCATTTTATGAATTCAAAAATATGCAGTCTATTAACAAGGGACATATTTTTCAGAAGAACTTCTGAAAGAATTTAAGAATTTAAAACAGATGCAATTTGTCTTTGAATATGGTACATAGTGCACATAAACTGGGAATTAGTATTTCCAGTGTATACCATCTGTGTGACCATTGATTGACGCCTGGTTATTTAAACTCTCAACCTCAGTTTTCTTATCTGTAAAGTGGGAATTTATTCCTGTACCCATTCATTCATTCATGATATCTTCTTTCCTCAGACTAGAAAGTTCTAGAGATGAAGAACTTTGTCATCTTGAGCATTCTTTATCTCTTGGTACTTTATTTCTCTCTGGGGGAACTTGATGGCCTTTCCATTTCTACACATCTCCTAGCTCTCAGGACTTCTCATCTGCTGCAGTTTACCATAGGGTTAACAACTCTTATTTTGTCATAGATGGCATACTATTGCCAGCCCCTTTTCCTCCTTGCCACAAAGGTCACACTCAGCAACATGACATTATCTTCTGTCTTAGGAATTTTCCCTCATAAGCTCTATGATTTGTCCAAGTTCATTACATGGATCCCCTTTTCTCATGAAAAATGTCTTCTGCCATACCCTTGTCTGCTGTAAGTCAAACCCACATTGGAAAAATGCATAAATTCATTTAAGAAACCACCATATTAACTACCTAGGGAGAGTCCAAGCTGGGAACTGAAAACACTGCCTCAGAAATAAGAGAATGCCTCTTGTAAGAAACACAAGGCAAAAGAATAAGCAGAAAGAGAGATAATGCCAGGGCAAGGAAACCAAGAGAGATATTGTAGATTGGAAAATGAGTTCAAGTATCAGAAAAGAAGAACACTGCATTTGTTGAAATCTTACTATGTTTTGGCACGGTGCTAAGTTCTTCTCATGCATCATCTCATATAATCCTCAAAATGACACAGGGCTATTATTATCCCAATTTGATTTTTTTTTCAGGGCTGAGGATTGAACTCGGGGCCTTGTGTGTGCTAGGCAAGCGCTCTGCCACTGAGCTAAATCCCCAACCCCTATTATCCCAGTTTGAGAGATGAGGAAACCATGACTCATAATAAGGACCCTGACTCCCAGGCAATAACTGGTACAACCAAGATTCAGACTCAAACTCTAAGCCAGACCTCAAGCCATTAACCACCATTAACTTATAGGCTGATGAGTTTGAATATATTACATAGTGCACATAAACTGGGAATTAGTATTTCTAGTGTACACCATATATGTGACAATTACCATCTCTCTCTCTGTAGGAAATCAAAAGAGAGAGGGAAGACCAGAGTTTGGAGTGGCTGGGAGAAAGTATCAGAAAGATGTTTCTACCCTGTTCTTGTTGAAAACACACTCTGCATTTTTACAGGTTTACTTCACCAATCTCAAGTAAATAACTTCTGTTTATGTCTGTTTTCCTCTGAGGGAGTAAGGTCAGAGATATCAGGATGTTTTAGACTATGAATAACCGAAAAAGTATTGTAAGTAAGAAATGTTTCATTCCCCAGCGTAATGATAAGTGGGGATTTATTAGATTGACCCACACAGTCAGAGGCTGAGAATCCGTCTGCAGGATGGAGAGTCAGGGAAACTGATAGCTGCTCAATCCAAGAGGCTGGAAGCCCCAGAAAAGAGGAATCAAGGACGGAGCCCTAGTCTGAGGCTGAAGGCCCCTGGAGAGCCACTGATATAAGTCTATGTCCAAAACCTGAAGATCCTGGAGTCCAATGTCCATGAGTAATAGCAAGGGCAAAATACACACCCACTTAAGAAAACTAGAAAGTATGCTTTCATGGGATTCCTCCTGTTTTTTTCATTCCATCTATGCACCCTGCCTTTTGGATGGCACGTCCCATTTTCAGGGATGGTCTTTTCCATTCAGTTTGCTACCCACACACCAACTTTCTTTGTAAATATCCCTAAAGACACACCCATAAATATATTTTTATTAATTTCCTGGTTGTCCCTCAATCCAGTCAAGTTGGCAACCAAAGTTAACCATCACACCAACTTTCCACCCTGCATCTCAGTCTATTAGGGCTATCATGTCTGATGATCCCAAGATGGCCACAGCATCCCTGGGTATCAAATACAGACTACAGATGTCCATTGTAAAGAAATTAAAGATTTCTTCCAATGACTACCTCTGCAAGAACATCCTTGAAGACTTTACGTTGGCTTCTATGTCCATGCCCATGCCTACACTAATCAACTGGCAAGGGATTGGAATTGCTGTAGGTAGTGTATTCCAAGTGAGTTTCACAACTTGGGTCAGAGGATGCCTTCTTTCCCTACTCACGCAGGAAAGCAAAGTTGAAAATAAAACTAGAGAAGAAAATAAGCGTGTACAGGAAAGGGGGGTGGCAGAGAAGAGGACTACTAAGTTAGCAAGAGTTCACTGCTTTTCAGGGTCAGGGGTGAGGAATTTGCTGCATTATTTTGATTCCTCCCTATTTTTCCCATAAAGTTAATTATGCAAACCAGTGATATACACATTAGAAATAAAGAACCTCAAAGAATCACAATGAGAATTATAGTCTCAATACAGAGGATATTTACTGTATTTCAGTGGGTCTGTATGGCTGTGAGTTCCTGGTCATTCTTTACAAACATGGATGCTCAAATCCCTTAGGGTCGCTGCCTTTCCCTCAAATAAGAGTCTCCTTGTGTGATCTTTTTTCACTAAGCTGATGGTTCAAGAACATATCAAATATACATAAAACAGGAATGTTTCCACCTAGTCATATGCTGATCATCCAACCAGGATCGCCCCATGTTTACCCGTATTTCTATTTTGGTTTAGAATAACAAACAACTCAAGCCTGTTGTATTTCTCATTTGCAACACACCACAGGTATGCTGTGATAATTCATGGAAGTCCCTTATCAATCAGCACTTACATCTTTACATAGAAGATGCTGAGAAAATTAATATGAAAGTATTTTTAACCATCCCAGATGATTGTGCGCCAAAATAGCTCTAAGGACAGCTTTTCAGCTTGCATGCAAACTGCTTGAGAGTATACAATCAACTGGGTCCCCTATTGAAAGATGTGCTTAACAACCAGGACAAAATGGCCCCATGGAAATGTGTTTTAGGAATAGAGGACCCACAGTGGTAGTTTAACTCTGAGAATTCTTCTGATCAGTAAAGTATCAAGCTGATGTTAAAAATTTCAATTCTTCCACTGTCTTTTTCAGTACTTAGTCCTAACTACATGCTAATCACTCAAGACCAGCCTAATCATCTGCACTGTAATGTGAGTCACTCAATTCCACAGCTGAATCCTGCTCTCAAATCCTAGTTATTGGCTCCTGATCTTTTGGGAGACGAGTAAGATTCCAGATGGGCCAGGGATCGCCTTGTGCTCAGGTGCCCCAGTTCAATGTTTCATCTCTCTCTGGGAGATGGGAGAGGAGAGTATGGACATCCAGGATGGCAGAGTAACATAGAGGCATAAAGCAGAAACTTGCATGTTGCCCATAGCCTATCACTGAATTGGACATAAATTCTGCCTCTAAATTCTTACTATACCAGGTTTCCCACATTCCAGAACAAAAAGTGTTTGAGAGAAAGAGGCCAACAGCAAATAGATCTTCTAATAAGTAAGTGGAAGATACACCCCTTTTCCTTAAAACCACTACAGAACCACTTTTCCCAAAACCAGTACAGAAATACAGTAAAAACCAGTGGAAACCAAGTTATCAACAACATGAGTTGTCAAATATTTTATAAGAAGGCCTAGCTCTACTACAAATGCTGCCATTTCGAGTCTCACATCCCCATAGTGCAGTAACATAACTGTTACTCTGTCTTGTGGCATTCTTGATTCCTTACTGAAAGCATCTGTAAACATGAGGTCTTTTTTGTTGACCACCTTCCTTCTGGTTCTCCCATCTAGTAAATTATTAGAGTGAGTGTTATGGTTTGGATTAAAGGTGTCTCCTCAAGATGTGAGATAATGCAAAAGCTGAAAGGTGAAATGATTGGGTTAAGAGAGCCTTAACCCTATCAGTGAATTAATCCCCCAGGGATTAATTGAGTGGTCATTATAGACTGGTAGGACGTGGCTGGAGCAGGTGGATCAATGGGGGCGTGACTTTGGAGTATATATTTGCTATCTGGAGTGTTTCTCTCTCTGCTTCCTGAAGCCATGTGTTGAGCTGCTTCCCTCCACCACACTCTTCGGCCATGATGTCCTGCCTCACCTTGAGCCCCAAGAAATGGAGCTGGCTTTCGATGGACTAAAATCTCTCAATCCGTGAGCCCTCAAAATAAACCTTTTCTCCTAAAATTGTTCTTGCAGGTCTTTTAGTCATAACAACAAAAATTCTGTTTCTCTTCACCCAGACACTCAAATGACCTATCCATGCAGGCAACGGCACTGCAGCTGATGAAGTCTGTGTAGACCGTGCTGCTTTACCCTGAGAAAAGACAAAGATGAACGAATAGGCACAATCGTGATGTACCAAGTACTTTGTATGGCTCTTTTATCTGCCATATTTGTTAAATCTCACAGTGACCAATATTCTTCTGAACAAACAGGACAAGAGAAATCAAATGCTTTGCTCAAGTTCACTCAGAAAGTAGCAAAGCTATGCGACTCAAAGCCAGGCTTTCCCCATCTAATCAGTTATTTTATATACGGCAACATTTGTAAAATCTGCCTGGATGTATAATAGGGGACAATCCAATGAAATCAAATGGATTTACTGAGAGTACTACGTGCACAATACCGTACAATAGAACGAGAGCCATGTCTATTGAGTCAGGCAGGGTTGGGATAAGGAGAGGCAGAGAGCCATCGAGACTGCAAGAGCAGAAGCAAAGGATGCTGTGCATGTGTCCAGAGGACATCAGGGGACAGCAGTTAACACCTGCATGCAGAAGCCCTGTCTCCACATGCTTGAAAGTCTCCATTCCATGAAAATTCCTAAAGCTTTTGGTTCTGTTTTCCAGAACACCAAAGAGTACAGCACAAGATTTGTATTTACCCATTTTATGACCAATACTAACTGAGGTGCTTGTATGCCCCAGGTTCAGTATCAGATACCTGTGATCCAGCAGAGAACAAGCGTACACGATTCTTGTCCTGTGGCAAATATATTCTAGAGAGACAGACAGCAAGGATGGCTAAACAAGATAATTGAAAGGTGCAAGTGATTAATAGGGTAATAAGAAAGAGAGTAACTAGGAGAGGTGGGAAGGCCTCTCTGAGGAGGTGACATTTGAGCTGCGCCCCAGAGGGCTGAAGGCAGCCTTCTTGCCAACAGAGAGGGCTAGGAACATGAAGTCCATTGGGTCTTGGTAGACTCAGGCACATGAAGGGACAGGACAAACGCTGGTGGGAGGCTGTGGTGTGAGATGAGAGGAAGGTGGGAGCCAGAACTGGGAGGTCTTTCTGGGTCATGTAAAGGAGTCTGGATTTTATCCTAAGTCTGGTTGGAAGCAGGAAAGTGACATGATCTGATTTACATTTTCAGATCCCTCTGGCTTTTGGAAAACAGACTTGGAGGCAAGATGGGATAGAAAAGTCATGTTCAGGGAGCAAACGTGATCACTTGCAGGAAAAGGAGATGCCTTAGGAAAAACTGAGCAGCGTAACGATCACACTTCTGTTTTTTCTTTCCACACATGTTTGTTCTTTTCAAGAGAGCCACTTGAATATCTTTCCAGTTTCACAATGGTAATAGTCATTTTTTTCTTTTAAACTATATTCATTCTGCATGTGGCCTGCTTTTTAAAAGTTTAATATCATATTATAAGCAAATCCTTACCTTATTAAATACTTTTACCATGTAACTTTTGATAGCTGCCTAGAATTTCAACATGATGATATTGTGATAAAGATACTGCATTGAGCAATTTGAAAGAGAAAACTTAATGAATATCTTTGATATTGCCTTAAGAAAAAACTCTCAAAGATAGAATTTCAAGTTTAAAGATGAAATCTTTAGAAATTTTGACAAGCACTATTAAAATATACTCCAAAACTTTTATTTATTTACACTTTTGTAAACACAGAAAACTATCAATTTTTGCAAAATAAAATATTGGCTGATTGGATAACTTTAAGAGAGTATCTTATTATTTCTGCCATCACAAAACTACAAATGATAAATTCTATTAATTAAAAAATTCATGGTGCCGCTTCATTTATATTTCTCTGGATGAGATGTTTATTTTTTCCTTATTTGCTGAGGCATATTTTGCTTTTTAAAATTCAGGTGCAAAACTGATCAAGTCAGAACCTCTTTGAGTACCAAAACTTAGTGAAACTGGAACCAAGCCTTGACCTTAACCTTAAGTTGGATGCAGTACCCAAAGCAGCATCCTGTGAATGAATCTGTTTATGCTGTGAAGCTTCCACAGGAATGTGTTTGTTTTAAGATATAATTTAGGGGGAAGGAAGGAATAGAGGCAGGAAAAGAAAATCCAGCAGCTCTCTGGTTTTTACTTCTTCTCAGTCTTTTTCTATCAAACTTGTATTTCCATTTTGCTAACAGACGAGAGCCAGGTTGATTCAGTGTTTGCTGACCACTTAGAATATCTCAGGTTCACTGCTGTGCTCAGGAGATTCAATAGCAATTCAAAATCCTCAGGAATGCAGAGAGAGCAGGAATAAAGAATGACCAGAGGGGAGGAAGAACAGACAGAGGGGCAAGGCCAGGGAAAGCAGGAGTCAGAAAAATACAGCCCCAGTGCCAAAACCAGTGCTCTGTCTGCTTTGGCATAACCTTCCGAATGACAGCAAGTTTTACATTTTTAAATGAGAAATGCTAAAAAGAACATTAGCCTTCCAGAAAAAACAGTCACTCCATTTTGCTTTCTGGCTCACAAAACCTAAATTATTTATTGATTGGCCCTTTCTAGAAAATGTTTGCCAGCCCCTAATGAAGAGTTTTGTGTCCTATGCTTAGAGTTTATTAAATTCTATCCTGTGGAGGACCAATGTTATTAAGTAGAAGATAAACATGTTCTGTTTTGCATTTAAAAAAATCTCTTGGGAAAAAATGCTAAAAGGGAGAAGCAGACTAGAAATAAAAAAGACAGTTCGGTCTATTTCCATGGTCTAGAAAATGTGCAAGAATCAATGAAGAGGAATAAATTTCATTGCATACTTTAAAACACATGTGCCGTTTTTCTGATAGACAATAAATTAACAATCTTAGATCTGAAGAATAAATCCTCATAGTCAAAGTAGTCCTTCTAGAGGGAAGGGATTCTTTTTTTTTTTTTTTTTCAAAGAAAGAAGGACAATGAGAGAGAGACAGAATCAATTTTTATTGAGTTTTTCACATGGCCTTTTTTGCTCCGACACTTAGTTGTGTACATGGGTGCTGGGGTTTGAACCTGTGTACTCACACATGTCGGGCAAGCACCGTAACCATGGAGCCACCACTCCAGCCCCCAGGCAGGGGATTCTTAATTCTGATTGACACCACCCAATTTCACCGAGAGTACACTGCAGTGACTAGACATGATTCTAGAAAATGAGGATGTCTAGAAATTAAATCTTCAGATTGTGTAAAACTCTACAAAGAGCTGCCCAGACAAACCTCAAGAAGATCTTGTTAATGGAAGGGGAACAATGTCTGAATTCCTGATCAAGCAACATGTGGACACATGTGGACACGGCCCTCCCTGCAATGGATGCCCTCCAGGGCTCCTCCAATGGCTACACACGCAAAATAACCCACGCTTCCTGCACAGATTTGATCTTATCCCGGCTTTCCTGGTTAATTCAGACAGAAAAGGAAGAGGGTGGTGTTCTAACAAACTAAATGATAGGTCTGTGGAAATCGGGGTTAAGCCACAATGAAAACAGCTGTTTTCTTTCAAGTTTCCCTGGAAAGCAAGAGAAGAATGAGGTCTAAATCCTTTTGTAAGGACACGGTCTGCACTCTGTGCCTTCTCACCAACTGCACTATAGTCAGATGAAGTCTTTAGCTCAGGGAAATGCAAATTTCTGGGTTCTTCTTTTGTTTTCTTTTGATTCTTTTGGACCAGCAAGACTATTACAGTTTGAGTAGTCCTTATCCAAAAGGCTGGAGACCAGAAGAGTTTCAGGTTTCAGATTTTTTTTAAATTTAGGAATATTTGCATATATATAAAGAGAGAGTGCGGGATAAAGCCAAGTCCAGACACCATACTCATTTATGTTTCATGTACACCTCATGCACATTGCCTGACAGTAATTTAATGCAGCATTTTTATTGTACTTGCATTGTGACTGCGACCTGTTACATGAGATCAGATGTGGGATTTCTACTTGCGGCATCAGGACAGCACGCAAAGTATTTTGGATTTTGGAACATTTTGGATTTCAGACTTTCAGACTGGAAATGCTCAGCTTGTGTGTATTCTCCGAGGCAGAAAAAGACCAGTGCTGATGCTGAGGAGCTCATGAGGATGTTAGAGTCCACGTTAGAACCCCAGCTGGTTCAAGCCATACTTTGTGGGGCTTCTGGACATCCAGCAGAAGCAGAACTGTTGGCAAGGGTCTACCCTGGTTCCTTATGTGTACAGGTTGGTCACCAGGCATTGGGGAGCTCTCTTCCCTTGGGTAGGCTCCCAGGAATAGAAGACATTACTATCCCATATCCAATGAGGCCTTAATCTGCTCTGGTCCTCACTCTGGTATAAGTGGATATGGCAGATGTCAGAAGCCTTCCGGTTACCATTCCTTCTAAAACCTATCTTCCTGGTCCTCACTGGTAGGTAGCCTCTCCCATCATGCTCCTACCATTATCCTGACTTCTTTGGGAAAATTCCTCCCCAAGCCCACTAACTGCAACATCTGTTCACATCCCTTTTCACAGGTCCTGGCCTGGCCTGATAAAGATGGTAGGAGGGAAAACACAAGGGCAACTATCAGCTACTATTTCCTTCTGGTATATGCTGAGCCTTGACCCTTCCCATGGCTTCTGATGGGTCTTAATGATCCTCATGGGTATTTTTCCAGGGTGTTATAACTGGATACCCCTCCCTGTGATGCACACACTAACCATGTCACCTCCAATCCTCCTTCCCATGTCTCCTGATACATAGAATGGAACTACAAATAGCATTTATAATAACTATCTCAGGTTCCATTAGGAAAATTGAAAAAAAAAAACTATCTCCACTTGTTACAGATTTAATTACAATGATGTGGTCTTTACAGTATGCATCAAGCAAGATAAATCAGAAACAGGAGAAATGGTCTGGTTTCCTTATCCATCTAATTATATGGGCATAGTAGAAATAGCCCATGATGAGGAGGAAATGTGCTGTTTGTAAACCTACAAATGAAAATGTAAAAAAAAGTGATCTAAGGTTTAAGAAAAGTCATCAAAAGCTTCAACTCCTTATAACTGGAATTAAGCAGTGAAGTTAATTTTTCTTCAAAAAATTGTTATTGCTGGGTACATGGTACATGTACTATAATCTCAGCTGAAGGCAGGAGGCAGGAGGATCACTAGTTCAAGGCCAGCCTCAGCAACTCAGAGAGAACCTGTCTCAAAATAAAAATAAAAATGGATGAGGATATGAATCAGTGGTAGAACACCTTTGGGTGCAACCTCTAGTGCCAAAAAAAAAAAAAAAACCAACCAAATAAATTGAGTTTTTAAGCATTTGAATGGAAAAACTCAATATTGTCCAATGATTGCTAGGGATTTCTCAATCGAATTAAGAAAAATAAAAAGAGGGAGTAATAGGTGGCAGAGAAGTGTAAGTGAATATGCATTCAAAGGTGAAACAAACCATCCAAAAACGGAATGTTTGAAAACAATAACAAGCACCATTTATATGTGATTCTGCAATTTGAACAATGGCTTATCTCCTCTTGACCAGGTGTGAATTAGGGTGGTCACAGGCCTCCATCGAATTTGGAATTTGACTGTGGTTGGAACATCCAAGATATGTTCTGTCCTGTTCTGGAGCCTGATCCAGGGTGACTGGGTTGGCCTGGGACCAGCTGACCCTGTCCCTCCCAGGGGAATAGTGAGACTACTTAAATTTTGGCTCAGCATTCAAGAGTGTGAAAGATTCTTCAGAGACCAAGATTTCTCTTACATTCTATCAATGGACACAAGGCACAAAGCAAGATTCAAGGAGAAGGCATGGAGACTAGCTTTTGCTTGGTGGGGTGACATGAGGATACAAGAATAGGATAAATTGCTAGAAACCATATTTGTGACAATCTATCAGAAGCTTTATCAGTTTACTGGTAGACTCCTTGACTAGCTCTAGAACAGCCTCCTCTGAGCCCTCTAGTCAAAGAGGCCTTAACCTTGGTGGTAAGAATTGAAACTATCAGCATAGTTTTGCACCATTAAGAAACACAAATAAATACCAGATCAAAACTTTGTCCCCCAAAGCCTGACCCCAGTGCCTTAAATACTTGGCAGAGAAAATCAGCATTACCTAAATATTTGTCTGTTTCAGCCAAAACCTAAACCTAAAATTCCCTTTCCTTATAGCTTTTTCTTTTGAAAACTTGTAATTGTAAATACTTTCTCTGTTCCTTTGAGATGTTCTTTTCTACAGTGAAGAACTGTCTTTCTCAAGAACCTGGAAGTCATTCTTTTTAAATTTAATCCTAAAGGAGGTCCACTGTCACCCAGTTTCTGTGCGTGGCTTGGAGCCCAACTGTGATAAGCACAGGTTAGCAGACCCAATGCCCTCATCTCATTGATTCTCTAACCGCTGAGCTGTCTCTCTAGCTCTTTTTATTTATTTTTTTTTATTTTGAGACACATCTCTCTAATTTGTCAATTCACTTTTTTTTTTTAACTTTCCACATCTATGACTTTGCCAAGTTCCTGTAGGCTTCTCTTCCCTCCTCCTCAGTCTTCCTTAAAAGTGTCTAATCATTTCTGCAGAGTGGAGTTTGTTCTCTCTCTATCACAGGAGAATATCCTGAATAACGTATGCCTCATAGTTTTCAACAAGCACCCAGACTCATTTTTTTGTTGGCACTAAGCCATGGCAAAAGATGATTTTGTTTAAAACTGAGGTATTCACAGTGAGTATGTAGAGAGGTAAACAGAGCTGAGATATACTCACATGTTGGACCAAAAAATCTTGGAGATAAACGGAAATAAAATCAAGAATCAAAGATGAGGTTTATGATTCAGCTTTGAGCCACTACAGGGACAATGGTACCCTCCACTGAATCTGGCAAAAGAAGAAGTAGGTTTGAGTTTCATTCATATATGCTGATTTGGAAAATTTTTCCAAATGGGTAAGCCCATTTTAGGTCAAAGGAAATATGGATTTGAAGCTCTGAGAAGAGATGAGATGGAAGGGTGCATCTTTTCTTTTTCTTTTTTAATTTTTTTTGGGGAGACTGTGCAGGGTATTGAACTCCAGGATGCTCTACCACTTAGCTATATCTCTAGTTACTTTTATTTTTTATTTTGAGACAAGGTCTCTAACTTGTCAGGCTGGCCTTAAACTTGTGATCTGCTTGCCTCAGCCTCCTGAGTAGCTGAGATTACAGATGTGTACATCCATACTCTCTCAGGGGCTAACTAAAGTAATGGGAGTAGTTGAGCAAAACAAGAGTGTTTGGAAAGGAAAGAGAAAAAAGCATGAGACACATAAGAATGAAAAAAATTCAAATACTGATCATAAAAAAAAAACTGGGAAAGAGAAGCCAAAGTGAATACAACGTGAGTGTACACTTAGGCCAAAGTCATTGCATGTGACAGCAATGATGGAAGCTGGGATTTCATGCAAGCCATACAGAGAGTCAAGGGTGAATGCTGGTAATCCAATCAACTTGGGAGGCTGAGGCAGGAGGATTGCAAGTTCAAGGCTAATCTCAACAATCTGAGGAGACTCTGTGTCAAAATAAAAAACAGAAAGGGCCCAGGGATGCAGCTCAGTGGTAAAGCACCCCAGGTTCAATCCTCAATACCAGTAAGAAAATAAAAATAATCAAGTATACAAGGGTTTTGAAATTTAAGGGTATTGGAAGACAACCCTAGAAAATACTTGGATGGGATTTACATTAGTTGCTTTCTTTTCAGGCATGTGACTAGGAAAATTCTGGTTTGAAGCCCATATCTGCTCCTCAACTTGAATTTATCTGTCCTTGGAGAAAGGATTAAAACCTGAAATACTCAGATATTCCAGCAATCTGAAAATATCTTCTCTCATTAGCAGGCTGATTTAGCCACAATGTCTGAATAAGGTGTCAGTGATGTTTTATTTTGTTTTTTTTATGGGTTCAGCATAGTCTTACATATTAGAGGCGTTCATTGTTATACATTCAAGTATATATAGATACTGACAAAGTAAGTTAAGCCCAATCCTAGTCCAGAATCTCCCCTCCTTCATCCATTCCAGTTGTCATGTCTCCTCTGCAATACCCCCATGCTAAGATAGAAATGAGCATATACATGAATATTAAGTTTTGAAATTTCTGAGTTTATATGCCTGACTGAGTACAGTTTGGCTTTTATGGGAGTTCAGTGTACCCAGTCTTATTGCTAACCCTATTTTTCTCTCTCCTTCCCTTCTCCCCCCACCTTCATAGCTATGGCTCCCCCAGCTTATATGATACTTCAACTTGGATGGGTTTATTAATTAAACTTAGCTAACTTTCATCCTATTTTAGATTTTACTCTAGCTTCCACATATGAGAGAAAATATTCAGCCCTTCCCGTCTCTGTGATTGGGATATTTCACTCAGCATGATTTTTTTCCCATTTCCATCCATTTAGCTGCAAAAGCCGTGGTATTTTTCCTAATAGCAGAGTAGAATATATATCAATCACAGTTTTTTAATCCATTCATCCAGCAAGGGGCAACTGGGTAGGTTCCATAGTTTAGCTATTGCAAATTGAACTGCTATAAACATTGATGTAGCTGTGTCTCTGTAGTATTCTGATTCTAGCTTTTATAGGAAAATATTCAGGAGTCGGATAGTTGGGTCATATGGTGGTTCCATGCCTAGTTGTTTGAGGAGTCTCCACACTGCTTTCCAGAGCGGCTGTACAAGTTTGCAGTCCCACCAACAGTGTTAGTATTCCTTTCTCCCCATAACTCCTCCAGCATCTGTTATTATTCATGTTCTTCATTTTTGCTACTCTGACTGGAGTGAGGTAGATTTGAATTCTTCATTTTTGCCACTCTGACTGGACTGAGGTAGATTCTCAGTGAAGTTTTGATTTACATTTCTCTGATTGCTAGTGATGTAGCATATTTTTTCATACATTCATTGAGAAATTTCTGTTTAGCTCCATAGTCCATTTATTGATTGGATTGTTTGTTGTTTTGGCATTAAGATTTTTTTCTTTGTGTATTTTAGATATTAGTCTCCTGTCAGATGCAAAACAGGCAATGATTTTCTTTCTTTCTGTAGGATTTTTTTATTCATCTCTTGACTAATTCTAATTGGCTATACAGAAGCTTTTCAGTTTAATGGCATCCCACTCATTGATTCTCAGCTTTAATTCTTGTGCTATGGGAGTCTTGTTAAGGAAGCAGGTGCCTACACCAATGTGGTGGATTGTTGATTCTATTCTTTCTTCTAATAATTGTATAATTTCTGATTTAATTCCTAAGTCTTTGATCCATTTTGATTTGAACTTTGAATAAGGGCTGTTTTGTGTGGAAACCATTTCTCCATCCCCTCACTTCCTCCTTCTTCCTAATTGATGGGCAATAACCATAGATCAAATGTCTATCACTTTAGTTTTTTTGCTCACAAGAATTACTGTCACACATCACTTAACTATAGGACTATGTTGTTCAAAATGCACCCTTAGGTGACTTTATTGCTGCCTGAACACCATAGCACGTGCTTGCACAGACTTGGTACTGCCTATCACACACATATCAAGTAGCCAGGGTGTATAGTATGCTCCGAGGGGCATGATGAACAAAACAATATGAGATTAAATCAGGCATAAGAGAAAAGACTGCAATCAAGGGACTCAGTAAAAATAAAATTATATGACATTGCCACTGGCACCACATGAAATGGTACTCTACAGTGGAAAAGAAAACATTTTTGTGTAATAGGAGCATACTCCAAAATAACAATTAGAAGTATAGTAAATCCATAAACCCATGGCATTGTCGTATATGATATTATAAAGTGTTGTGTACTGTCCGCAATTACATGTGTTGTACTTTTATTCAGTTGGCAGTGCCATAGGTTTGTTTATGCCAGCATCACCACAGAAAAGTGAGCAATGTGTTGCTCTATGACATTCAGACAGCTACACTGGGGGACAGGAATTCTTCAGCTCCATGAGGAGCTTACAAGATCACCATCATACGTGTGGTCTGTTGTTAACAGAAACATCATCAGGTGACGTCTGACAGTGCACTCCTTTAAAAGTAAGTTACAATGTGGCCTTTGCTGTTAAATAATTCTTCAGCATCCCTCATTGATCCTTCCTACAGTATATACTTTCCTATAGCTTGTGACTGATGAGTGAAATGTCTCATCTCTGTAACGGCCAATTATACTCAGAGGAAGCTTATAAAATATTTTTTTATTTTTTCAAAAACAGGTGATATGGATCAGATGTGTCAGGAATATTTCCTTTGTTTTTTTCTTCTGTTTATTTAGCCTCATGCCAACTCTTTGAGAATGCCCAGGGCACCAACATAATTTCAGATCATGTCTGCTGATGAATTTAGTTTTCTTTATTCACTATTATATTTATTTTCATATATCTAAGCTGTAGATATATTTAACTCCATCCATAGAAAGTAAAAATTGGGAGGACAAAGATTGTGACTTTTAACTCAGTTTTGTTTTTAGCGCTTGGCATTCTATGATCTTGTGCTTTAGTGAGTAAATTAGTATTATGTTCTATGATCCTTAAAAAGCTACCTTTTATTTGGACCACTTGCAGGTGCCACTATCTCTATGGATAGGAGATTTTTTTTTTTTGCCCAGAAAGTAGCAAATTATATTTTCATAGAATAAAAGTTGAAAAATAGCTTTAATTAAAATTCTTTTATTCTGGCTTAGTTTTATACTGGAATTGTGAACAGAAAGAATATTTTTTAAAAGCTAATGCTTCTTCAGTGGCGGTTAGGTAGTAAACACTGTTACAAGTTATCTGTAAGTCTTAGCTCACTCAACAACCCTATGAGATGCATACATATTACTGTTTACTTTTCCATTAAAGGAACAGAATTGAATAGGAGGTTACAATTTACCACTATGGAGTCAGTTTGTGCAGCTTACTATGATGTCTGAGTAGACAGCCCTCCATATACATGAGTTCTATGTGCAAGGGTCAACCAACTGCAGATAGAAAAATAACTGCACCTGAACTGAATATATACAGACATTTTTCTTGTCAGTATTTCCTCAAAAATTCAATATAACAGCCATGTGCATAACGTTTGCTTTGTATGAGATATTATAAATTATCTAGAAGTGATATAAAATATATAGGATGATAGGGTAGGATAAAAGGAAATCCTATGCCACTTTGTATAAGGGACTTAAGTATCCACAGATTTGGGTACCTGCAGGGGATCCTGATAGCAATCCCCTGCAGATATGAAGGAGTGTGACACAGTGACTATCTATAAAGACGGTGTTTTACCCCTACTCAGATTTTATAATAAAATGGTGAAATATAATGATAAACAGGAGTGCCAAGTTTTATGGAAAATCATTGAAGGATGATGGAAAGGGCATTGTGAGAAAACTTCTTGAATGGGAAAAATTCCTGAGTTGAGCCTTACAAAACTCAGCAAACCTCATCAGGCAAGGAGTCAGGAAACACACAGAGATGGGAAAAAGCATCCCACACTGAGGGATGCATGAGCAAAAGCATCATGGTGATTCACGCAGAGGACAACACATTTTGTCAAATTTAAATGATCAGATTGTAAGAGCTCCACCTTTATATTCTAAAACTTATTGACAAAAATAATTGTACATATTTATGGAGTTGTGTTAGTCAAATTTCCATTGCCATGACCAAAATACCTGACAAGAACAACCTAGAGGAGGAAGAGTTTTTTTGGCTTAGGAGCAGAGGCTCAGTTCATGGCAGGCAGACTCTGTTGCCCTGGGTCCATGATGAGGCAGAGCATCGAGGTAGAGGGACGTGATAGAGGAACACCACTCTGTTCGTGGCAGCCAGAAAACAGACAGAGAGGGAGGGAAAGAGGCAACAGAGAAGATGAAGCCTTCCAGGGCGCATCCCCAGTGACCCATTCTTCTAACCATGTCCCACCTGTCTGCAGTTACCACCTAGTCAGTGTGTTCAGACCAGGATGGACTGATTAGATTACAGCTTTTTTATGCTAATTATTTAACTTCTGAATATTCTTGCTTTGACCCAAGGGCTTTTGGGGAACACTTCAATCCACACCATAACATGAATGCGTGTGTATAAAGTGCAATAATCAAATCAGGGACATTGACATTTCCATCTCCTCCAACAATTATCATTTCTTTGTGTTGCCAAACTTGAAACTCTTTTCTTCTACTTCTTTTTGACATTCATAGTAACTTGGTATAAACTGTAGTCACCCTACTATGCTGTAGAGGACTAGAACTTATTCTTCTATTTTCATATATACCACTAAGAACTTGCTCTAGCATTATCATCCATTGAAATATGCATGTCAACTTCACAGATATGTAAATATGAAAAAAACACACCCAGAATAAAGAAAGAGGGTACAAATAGTTTGTGTAGCTGGTGACATTAATGAAAGGGATAATATAGAAGGAGCCTCATATGAAATCTTGCTCTTAGTGGGGGAGAAATGAAATCAAATTTAAATTATTTTCAAGCTTAAATCAACAGGATTCAGTAACCTGGTACCCTGTATATCCAAATAGTTGATATTTATGGTATTTATGGAAATAGTTGTTTTTCCACTTATGCTAGTGATATAAAACTTCTAAAACAGATCACAGAGAGTCAATTTAAAAGAAATTATGAAATGTGTTATTACACATGTAGCATGTGACCACGATAAATTTTGTAAAGTTGGCTCTTCCAGAATTAGGGAAGAATGGGAGGATTTGAACCTAAAGATACAGACACTGGACTTTTGATCATGGAGGTGGTAAATGGGAATAAAGGAAATCATTTTTGCATTTGAATAAAGTGCACACAACTTAGCTATAAAATGAGACTGACCATTAGAATCCAGGAATTAGAAAAGTGAACCATTTACATCAGTCTCAAGGTAAGATAAGCACTCTTTTGATTGAGTCTAAACAGAAGATACCTTAGATGAATGCATCTTTCATTTCCTCAATTGACATTATGGGTTTATAACACAAGTTATGCCAAATGAAGTGTGTCTGGCAGTGGAACACTTTGGCTTTTCATGAATGGTGGGTATTTCAGGAGGTGGTAGAAAGAGGAAGCCAGACTTATTAGTCACCAAAAGAATAAAAGAGCTATCAGAATGAATGGAAGTTCTGAAATTCAGCTCATTTCCAAGGTCAGTGGGTCATGTCCACCTATATTTACTGAGCACCTACTGGGTATATGGGGTACTCAGAGTTCTAAAGGGAAAAACCCTTAATGAGATTCCTGTATCTCTTCCATTCTAACCCAGCAGCTCTAGGGCTCTTATTCCATCACATTCAATCTGATAATAGGAGCAATGATGTCATTGCTGGCTTCTTGCACAAGTGCTTCAAAATGCTCATATGCAGGAACTGACAGAAGATGGTCAGTTGTAGGCCTTACTGCTTGCCAAACACATGGGTGGCAGACCAGGCTCATTCCCTCAAGTCACACTCAGAAAATTAAGAAATCCAAACTGTCACTGACATTCAACTAAAGTGTGTTTAGATTCCACACTAGAGTTGTGTTCTTGCTATGACGTCTCTTGCCATGTCTGAGCAATCCTCTGTTCAGAAAGCTAACGTGACTCCATCTCCTGCAAAAACCACAAGTTAATGCACATTCAAGCCATGAGTATGTGTCTGTCTTACAGTTGAAATAACTAAAGAACCAGGTAGTCAAATTATCTTACTTCTTTTAAGTTAACCTCTGAATCAGGAGAATAGGCATACTGATGCTCCATAAAATTATAAGTTTAAAAATATTTATGCTTTTAGAGAATCAGTGAGAAACTTTAGACCAGTAAGGCTTTTATTAGCATACAGCCATTAAAACTATAAAAATCACTTAATGATTACATGAGTAAAAGAAAACTACTGACAGGTAAGTAGGTAGATGAAAGGAGGGAAGGAGAGATAGATGAATGGATGAGTGGATACACACATGGATATATAGATAGATAGATAACACAGATGGATATATGGATGATGAGTGGATAGGTGGGTAGGTAGATAGAGATGGATGGATGGATGGATAGATTCATAGACACATGGATTGATACATACATGATGGATAGGTAGATAGGTACCTAGATAGATACATACATACATAAACACATATGTAAGTGAATAGATAGACGATGAATAGATAGGTAGATGGTTTATGGGTAGCATTACCTAGCATTGAATTGTATAATGCAACTCAATAACAACACAGCAAGAAGAGACTTGAACTTGGCCTCTGGAGATCACTGCTTCTGTGCATGTCCTAGAAGAACACTGAGCCTGAAATGGGAATGAGCCTATAGTCCTGAAGGAGTTAGTGACAGCACTGTGGTTATCAATAATGATTATAAATAACTAATGTTCTACTGAATATCATCACTGGGTTAAAATTTTTATATAGAGAATCTTATTTAGTCTCTAAGACAATCCTATGAGGGAGATTAGTTAACTAATACCCCTTTCAGAGAAGAAAAATAAGGCACGAAGAGGTTTCCTACATGGTTCAGGGTCTCACAGTGAGCTAGAGGAGTAGCCATGCCTGAACTCAGTTCTCTCTACTAACACCTTATATATCTCACCTCTGTGCCTCAGACGCTGCATATGAAAATGTTTGAGAAATTGCCAAATGAAATAAATAGTACATAGACACTACTGAAATACATATAAGTTGTATAAATACATAAAATTTAATTCACAATCAACTAATAAGTACATCTTGCCTGTGACCGATTCACTTCAAGGATATGCTAAACCTTAGCATATGCTCTATACAAGCTGTTGAGCTGAACCCCCAGGATACACCACAGCAAGCATGAGGCCTGGGTAGTATCTTAAACTCAAGAGCCACAAAGATTCTTATTTCCCACCCTGCTACTCCTGGTATCAGGGAAGGACTCCAAAAAGCAAACCTTTGCATTGAGTAGAGAGGAAGGTAGGGATGGATTTAGTATTTTTGCACCTGGAACTCTCACTGGGTGATATGATCCACAGTCATAGCATAGTAGACAGTGCTACCACATGCATAAACACCATTGCAACCACCAAACAGGAATTATTAGAAAGGAGAGCAAAGAGAAGCTTAGTGAAAATTAGAGAGTCGGGAGGGGGAACCAGGGGACAGTTTTGAAAGGATAAGTGAAGTTCACCCCCATACCCTTGGCCATGCATGTTCTCCCGTTTATTGTTGAGTTAGAAAAAGATACTGAAAGGATACATGCATATGCCCAAGAGGAGAGTTTCCTACCATCCTGATAGCCTAGGCAGGGCAAATGTATACAAATGTTAACTAGGAGTTACGGCTCCTCATACACGTCTACTGTGCATGTTATAGATCTTTGATTATGTTATAGAACTTTGATATCACCTGCGAATAGCAAGCAGTGGATATTGAATTATGCATGTATGTAATACATATGCATATATGTGGCATCACATAAATATGTATATATATATATAATCACATGAATGTGTTACATTGCAAAATACATGCATCACATACGATCATGTATCACTTAATGACAGGGATATATTCTGAGAAATGCATCATTAGGTGATTTTGTTGAGTGAACACGTAGCACACACCATCCACTGTTGGCCGACACACTGTTACGCTGCACGTGACTGTTTATACATGCATGCACTCAGAGGGTACATGCCATTGAAATGCATTTTTAGTGCAATTAGACAGGACAGTGGGAAGCTGCAGAAGCCTGAGAAATAAGCCGGTGCACCAGCAACCTTTTGGAAAGAAGTTATGGTCCTTGCTCCCAGTCCTCCAGGACTTACCAGCCCTTTCTCTACTTCTGTTCCAAGTCATTCATGGGAATCTGAGCTTGTCTGTTGACCTGTTCACTTCTTTCTTTGGTTCCCACACTTTCTTTTTACGTTCCCTGTCTTGATTCCACCTCTCCGCTGTCACTCTGAGGCACCCATTCAAGATAAGCAGATGCTCTACACATTCAGCCTTGTATGTATTGTGACCCTTCTCTGTATTTGATGGTCATGTGGCCCTCCATGATTCTCCTCCGAAAGGGCTACAATTCACTCCCAGTCCAGGTATCTCAGGGTCAAAGGAAAGACTACCTTTCCTACTTCTCAGAGTTGCTTTTAGAATTGATTAAATTCAACTTCAGGTAGAACTCTTTGTTTTTTGTGTCTTGTTTTTTGATTCACATGAAATAACTACAACTAGTCTTTTTGTCCTCATCCTCATTCCTACCATTTAATAATGATAGTGTAATATGATATTGATCATAGAGCTCAAATATGTTTTTTAAAAATTTGTTTCTCTCTCACTGTCTTGTCTAGTTTATTTGCCATGGGAAGTTATTTCCCACTCTCTAATAGTGAGCCCACCTAGTCCTAGACCCCTAAATTTTCTGGTCATTAAAAATCAATACAAAATCTCTATCACATTAAACTACCAGGCACAGTCTTAATTCAGAAACTAGGCTGTCCAATCTGATACAACATACAGAGCTTCCATGTTTACTCAAAATCACAGTGACATTCTTTTCCTCAGCTCCTACAAACCTGCTAATGAAGGCAACCTGACCTGAAGGGTTCTCTTCAGGGATCTTGCACATAATTGAATGACGCCTGCTTCTTCTGCAACCTCCAGGAATCTGGCACTCCATTTCCAGCTCCTTTCTTCCCAGGTGCCCTGCCCCATCTGGCATGTCCAATTGGACAGGACATAGCACAACCATACAGCAACTCTTTGGTGTGGCCACATCTAGTGCATGGGGTTTGTCAATCCATCTTGTGCCCTGACCAATTCCAGAAGTACAGCTAACCTCACGTGTACATATATCCCTCCTGTGATCAGTCCACCAGCAGTCAGCCCTTTAGGTTTCTCAAGGGAATCAAGGCCCTAGTACTTGCTATCTCACAGCACAGGAGATCCCTAAAACCTTCAGGAGAAGTCATTTCTCCTCCTTTATAAAGAGGGGTTAGGGAAGACTTTGGGCAGTACTCCTTCTAGGGAAATACCTTTTAACAAAGATTTTACCTTGTAGCCAACAGCTGATACTTTCATTTTATTTTCTCCATGTAGGTAAGGAATTTAATACCAATAAGTCAGTTCCTAATTTTGTTTGTGTTTTGGATACTTTTTCTGATAATTTGCCTTTACGTGGCTCCTCAGTTTGAAATCTGACACCTACCGTTTTAAGGACTCCTGGGAATGCGTCATTATTCCCATATATTTGACCCATAATTCTAGGAGGTAGGTATATTATGAGGACTCCTCATGCAAAGGTGAGGAGAATGTAATTTAAAGAACAGTAAAGCGAATTGTCCAAGGTCATCAAGGAAGTGACAGAGCTGGACGTTAGACCATGTTTCTCAGACTCTGGCTCCCACACTATCACTAAGCTGCTCTCTATTGTGTCTTTAATGTGTGGATTCTCCAATTCTCTCTTCATCAATTGCTGAAATCTTCAGTACAAGACTGACAGACTTCCTCCCAACCTCAGTTCAGCAGTGACCTCCAATGGCTTCAGTTTCCCTGTTTGGCAACGTACACAATGGTCATCTGATCTCCCCAGTTCCAGTGGTCACCACCTCTGCTCTTGTTCCCTCAGGCCGTGACCACCTCTTCTTCCTCCCCTTCAACCTTCTTTCAGTAGTCACAACACTGTTCCTTGGATAATATCCAGATTGCCAGTTCCTTGATGCCTCTAATAACTTTGCTTTATTAGTTCCCTTCTATGCTTGACCTCTCTCTCTCTCTCCAGCCCTTTTCCCCCCCTAATCTCGCATGGCCAAATTTTTTTGAAAGAGTTGGCTAATGTCCTTTCTCTAGTCCAAAAAAATTATCTTAATTTCATTGACCTAAGCTCATATGTCACCCTTTTAGGAAAGTCCCCCCACTGAAGTGTTAGGATTAGGTGGGGCACCTCTGCTAAATGCATCCACAGTATCAGTACTCACTTCCCTTCATTCTAAAGTAATCTTCACCAGGCACCAGACAACTCCCTTCAGTCAGGGATGCTGTTTTATGCTCCGAGTTTCTTTCTCTTAGCAGAGAATTTGACACCCAACAGAAACTCATCAGGTATTTGTTGGATGGATTAAGAAAAATGAGGAAATCCAGAAAAACCTATCAAGAGGCAAGTAGAGGTAAGGTTTTTGAGAAGGCAGTTTTGTAGAACAGCACAGATGGAAAGAAATACGTGCAACTTGGCCCTGAGTCCTAACTCAGAGTCTTGCAGGAAGGAATTGGGGTTGAAACACCAGTAAGCAGTTGTCAGGGCAATTTTTGCTTTCCAGAGGGAGAAGGAAAACCGAAAGAAATGCCTCGTGTTATTATTCATGAAAAGAGCTTAATGGCCAAGTGGGAACATTTGTTAGGGGAAAAACTGAAAGGAAGAGTTTAAAAGCTAAGACAGCCTGGTGACTATTTTAGAATAGCTTGCTAAAAGTCCAGGATAAATGCATGCCAAGGAACTAAAAGACCTGGCACTTTAAGGAAAACAACAAAAGCACACATACAACTCTTCATGGTCAACTGGCAAAATAAAATAGGTTTTTCTCCTGCCATTTTTCAAAAATGGAAAGACAGGCTAAGTGAAGAAAACAGGAAGGCATACACTAGAAATTAGACATGCCCAAAAAAAGAATTTAAGAGAGTATTGGTAAGGGATTCCAAGACTAAAAATAATAGACTCTTTATATTCACAGAAAGGGCGAGGTCAGCTAGAGGATCGGGAGCTGGTTAAATGGATGTCATGCAATCCCAGGACTCAGAAGCTGCAAACAACAGCCTCCACAAAGCGGAATCCTTTTAGCGGCTACTGGCTGTACCCCAGGCACTGAGTTAAGTATTTTATAGACACTGCCTCGTTTAATCCCCACAACTTCCTGTTGTTATTTTCTCTTTATGGATGCAGAAACTGAGGCAGAGAGAGGTTAAAGGACCAAGACACACAGCTGATAAGTGACAGATTTGAGATATGAACACCAATCTGAATTTAGAGTCTGGATTGTCTGTGGTTTGGACTTCACTAGCAGATACCAAACAGATCAGGATTACTGGACAAGTTAAAGAAAAATGCACAACTGTCCAGGCAGATACCAGTGTAGTCAATGAATACCAGATGGCATTCGCATGGGGGGCTCATGGAAATGGACATACAGCTCCTGAGCTATAGAGATGAACAGTGTGACCTAACCCCACCCCATCCTGTTCCCCAACCCTAAATGAACAGAGACAGCACTAGAGAGCAGTGACTCTTTATTTCCTCCCATATGTTAGTGCCACCTATAAATAGAGTTAGAGTACTGAATATTGAATAAAATATCAGCTATCCCAGAGAAAAGCTGCATCATATGTTAAAAAAACAAAACAAAAAAGTGTGCCCATCTTATCTACTAAAACATGTCCCTTCAAAAGGTTAAAGAAAATGAATGACTTTGATAGATTTTTGACATTATTTATTTTGATATTATTTGAGACCCTACCTTGTTCCAAAAGAAGTTTAAACAAAAGACAAGGTAAATTAAAACAGAAAACAAGAAAAGAAAGGGAAAGTTAGGGACAAGAAATATGGCCTGAAATTGGACTAAACACCCTTGTTTCATTGGTCCACAAATGTAAAGTTCAAGTTTTCCAGCAGGAAAGGTGCACACAGGCTGATGGTACAATTTACAGTTCCAAAGAGATGAAAGTAAATCAGTTGTATCTGTTGATACTGGCATTTGGCAGGGATTTATTCTAGGAATTCTCAGGAATTGGACCCTGTGTGTGATGTAACTGACCACTTATCATTGTCCTTACGTTGAACATAAGAATTTGGTTCAGAAAGCTGTTTCTCGCATCCACTCTTAATAAAGATGGTTCACCAAAATCAATCATCATGGAGGCATATACTGATGCCTTTGAAACAATTTTTATTTCTTTATTTGAGTTATTAGAGGATTTTTATAAAATGATTTAATTACTTGCTTTGTGATTTTATTACTTGTTATATGATTTGGGGTAAAATGTCAGCCCCTTGAAAAAAGAATCTAATCTTTCTCAGGGAAGAACATTTTGCGCATGATCTGGAGGGACGTGCTGGAGAATAAACCAGTCGGTGATGGTGCTGAGTTACCTGAGGTAGTATGGGACAGTCTTCCACACATCCATGAGTTCTGTGTCCCTGAATCCAATTCCAACCACAGAATGGAAATATTTGAAGAAAGCAACTACATCTGTACTAAACTGTGTACAGATTCTTCCCTTGTCTTTATTCCTTAAACGATACAATAAATTATTTGTGTAGCGTTTATACTGAATTAGGCATTAATAAGTAAGCCAGAGGTGACTTAAGGTATGCAGGAGAATGTGTGTACATCATATGCAAATACTTTGCCTATCTAAATAAGGGTCTTAAGCATCCTTGATTTTGGTATCTGTGGATGGTTCTAGAACCAATACACATGGAAACTGAGGGATGACTGTACTTATTTGTTTCTTCATCAGCTATTTACTAGATACAATTCTGTTCCAAATAAGCACGGCATTAAGTTTTAGGTCTCACAAGACTTGATCTCAATGCAAATTCCATTCTAGTTGATAAACCACAGGACTCTTGCAAACATCTGGGAAAGAAGGCAAAATATTGTCAGGTACTAAATGAAAAATGCAGGGTGGTTGCCCTTTGGGCAAGAGATGCTTTCCAGAAAACCTAGCATAATTCAACTTTAGTTTTCCCTGAAGAACAAACGTAAAAGTGGAGTGAAGGGGCGTAGCAAATTTGGAGCCCATAGACCTTTGGAGGTGTTGTTATGTGTTTTTCCTTTAAAACTACTTTTCACTTTTTCAGCAATGTCTCTAATGTTTCTCCTCGTGCTCTCTCCAAAAGTACGAGCGCAGCACTTTCTGGTTGTTTGACCTACTTTAGAGTACTTCATCAGTTCTAAATGTTTCTAAAAGAAGTCATTTCCAGGTGCCATTTTCAGCTGTGGCTCCAGGACCACAACATAGGGAATGTTTTCATGAACTTGCTGAAGGATATATTTTTTCAGAATCACATTAATAATAAATTGCTTATCAAATAATGATTTTTCTTTAAAGAGAGAAGGACAGTGAGAGGGAGAGAGAGAGAGAGAGAGAATCAATTTTATGTAGTTTTTCATGTGGCTTTCGTTGTTCTGACACTTCTTTGTATACGTGGTGCTGGGGTTTGAACCCGCATTCTTGCACATGCCAGGCAAGCACTGTAACTGCTAAGCCACCACTCCAGCCCAAAAAATGAATTTTAATAATAATACATATAAAGATATCAACATAATGATTGCCAACACTACTTTGTAGTACTGATGCATTATTAATTTCAACATACTTCTTGGGATACTGATTGTGTGTGTGTGTGTGTGTGTGTGTGTGTTTTGCATGTTTTACCAGCCAAACTTACACTTTCCTATAGGAATGGCATAAAGAATTCCTACAATTGAGCCTGCCAGTCAGTTTTGAAATCTTACAATTCTTAGCATTTTATTTTTAAAAATATGAAATCAGTGCACTTTCTTTTGGCATGAAGTAAGACCTTAATATTTTGTACTGCACTGTTACAAATATGCCAAATTCAAATTCACACAAAAATGTGACTGCCTTGGAATACAGAATAGTTTTATATTAATAGTACAGTGTGAAGAGCTGGAATTTATAGCCACGCAGCCTTGGATTTGACTCCTCGTTTTACCACTCACAACTTTGGTCAACATTTATACTTCTTTAAGCTTTAGAGTCAGGAGCCAACGATCAGGAAACTGGAAACTAAAGCAAAGGAGGCATGTCCCAAGAATGAACTACTGCAGGGTTGTGGTTCAATCCAATAGATGCTTTTTTGAATATTCTTGGCCCTGATTTTAATGCTCAATCACTGTAGAATGGCTCTTTTGGAATCTCCTTCAGTCGTGCCTAAATCATTATTACTTCTAACTTCTGGGGCTCCACTAAGGTCTTCTACCCCTGCAAATCAAGACACCATTCCTTATTTAGCACTATGAACATTCCTACCTGGTCTACTTGTGCAGAGAAAAAAGCCATCCAACTAAATGTGTTCGTGTCACAGAGGAAACTCATCAAGGCCATGATCATTAGTAGACTTGAACTCTCAAACATTGCTTTTGGAAGAAAGTCTTGATACCCAACTTAAGGGCTCATTCTACATTCTTCTCCCAGGCAGAATCTAGACACCACACTTAACCCATGAGGGGACCAAGACACAATGGAGTGTGGCCCTGGGTTGCTCATCCTCTGGGCACTCAGCCTGCCCTGTCACTGTGGTTCTAGATGACAGAGAGTTCTCTGACAGCTGCCCAGAAAGAAACAGTGTATTATAATCTCAATTCTTTTTCTTGGTCAGGTCCTTGTAAAAAATGGTCATTTAGTCTTCATATTTAAATTGAAAAGATGTATATCCATTTAGACTTCCCCTTTGAAGGAACTGAAATCTACAAGGAAACTTCTTGGACCTTCATCAGTTAGACTGCAGCATAAAGGTGGAAATCATACACTGGATATTTTCGTATGATAGGTTAAACTATGGCTACACAATTGCTTCTTGAGGAAATGTTGAATATTCATGTAAGTGTACCTTATTCAAAACGCTTGGGACCGACGTGTTTTGGATGTCAGATTCTTTCCGATTTTAGAATACTGGCATCCATACAATGAGAGAACTTGAGGATAGGAAATGAGTCTAAACGTGAAGTCCATTTCTGTTTTGTATGCACTTTGCACATGCTGTCTGAAGGTAACATTGTGCAATGCTTTTAATGTGGCTGAGATTTGACTGCAACCCCTCCTCTTGAAGTCAGGTGTGGAATTTTCTATTTGTTGTGTCATCTTGACCCTCAAAAACTTTCAGATTTTGGAAAATTTCCGGTTTTCCAATTATGGATGCTCAAACTGTTAATTGTGATCTTATTTACCTTTTTTGCTTAGGAAAAAAAAGATAACAATTGAAATGGGAGCCTCTAATCACTTGTCACCAATTCCAGAAATCAGATAATTGTCTTTCTGATCTTTCATGGGATGTGATGATGACCTCCACAAAAAACTTTTGTGACTTTTTTAAAAGGACAGTCAGTTGATCTTTCCACTGGACTGTGTTTGACCTGTCTCTGTTTATGAGATTAATACAGTGACAAATTAGATACCCAATATGCTTTCAACTATAGTGAATTGGAGGATGACTAGAAATAGTTTTAGGGTAATAAAATAATTCTGATTTTTGATACAGTCAAAATTGCCTTAATCTTATTTTCTAATAAAAATAGAGACTCAATAATTCCCACTAGTAATATGTCACTGGCATGAACATGGACTTCATGAAGTGTTTGTATCATGGCCAAACACCCATAAAATTCATATTTGCCATTTTGTCAAAAATCATTTCTTCTACACAAATAGGCATGATCTTTTGCAAGGTTCAGAGAGGTTAGGGCAGATAAATACAGTTTTCTGTTTGTTTTTATACTGGCATTTAAAAGTGCAAATGCAGAGCCCTATAGGTAGAATAGTCAGTAACAGCAACAACAATAAAATCAAAAGTTCAGGACACCTGCTCAAGATTTGAATTTCAGATAAGCCATGAATAATTACTTTGGTATAAATATGTCACATGCAATACTAGGGAAATCCTTACTCTAAAAGATTATTCATTGTTTGCCTAAATTTCAACTGGACATTCTATAGTTTATCTGGCAAGCCTACTTACACTCAAAGTAGAAAAATGCCCTAATGGCTTGAATGTGATGAATTAAACTTAAGACAGGATTTGGCTTTATTAAACCATCTTCCATGTAGAGTATGAGCAAGTCATGACCGGGAGCCTCCAAATCCACTTCTAAGACATTATCTCCAGCTCACCTTGTGAGAGGAATGGACAGGAAGAGAGGTGGCCACAGTCAGAAACACATGAGAGACTGTAGCGCAGGAATTAGCTTAACAGATTTATGCTGCATACGTAAAGCAGATGGGAAAAGGTTGCTTCCTGCGTATTAAAAGCCAGAATATCCCGAGCCTATGGGAGCACTTTATTTTCTCTATACTCTCCCCTATCCCTACAGTACAAATGTGAGTTTGTATACGCACACACGCACAGAGACACACACATGCGTGCACACACACACACTTGCATCTGCATTTTTTTCATACTTTCAGTTAGGGTTAGAAAATTTCTGCGCACCCTTATTTCTGTAGGAACTCTGGATTTTTGCCTTGTCTGCACTTCATATCCCATGATTTACTTGTTATCTGCAAAAGACAAACTATACCGTGTTTTTGTCTTTTAGAGTCCCAGCATCAAAGGACCTAGTAATATTTCAAAAACTTTTCAATGGAATCAGTGTGGTACAATTAAAAGAGCAATCCAGATTCCTGTTCAAAATGACAACTGATCACCATAACTTCTTATTTAAACACTCATAAAGACAAAGAAAAAGAGAAAAAGTGAAAAGCATTGACCACCATCCAAAATCTAAGACTGGGAGATAAACACAATAATATCTGGGGAAAATGGTTCATAGGTATTGATGCTTTAAAAAAAAAAGTGCTCAAGTTTCATATGATAGCATCTTCCAGAATATCTTGAAAGATAAGCGTCTTTTTCTCCTCTCAGTTTGCCACATTGGTAGAGTTGGGTCTAACCAAGTACCACAAGAGCAGACAACCTTTCTTTAACCCTTGTGCTATGAAGAAGGCAGAACACACACACACACACACACACACACACACACACACACTCATATATATATATATATATATATATGTCTTTCTCTATCCAGAGTCACAATCCCAGAAGGCTTCTGGGCAGGACGTGTGTTAGGTGATTATGTGCTCTTGAGGTGTGTTCTCCAGAACATGATAGGTTAGCAATATTGTAGACAGAACTTGGAAACTTTTTCAAATAAACCTACAAAATTTATACAACATGTACAAATCTGTGATGCTGTAAAAAAAATCTGAATTGTTAATCAAATTGACTTCCAAATGTCTGTCCTTAGCTTGGCTACTTTGTCTTCTGGTTTTCATCTGCAACCCTTTCTGGAATTCTTTCCAGATACAAATATTACTCTTTCGAATTTAGAATTGGTATCATTTTACTTATTTGGTCATCAAGCAAATTCAAGGGTGTGTGAGATTTTTCTCACTTTAACGGAACTTTGTATGGTCTAAGCAGCATCAAACTTTTGACCCCAGAATCAGTGCACCAGGGCAGATGGTAACCAGCTCAATCCCTGGTAGCTTATGAAAACCAGCTTCTTAGGAATATTTTTGGGAGGTAGAGCATCAAAGAGGAAGTTAACTGGACTCCTGGACAAATGAGTGCAATGTGAAGGAGACCTCAGAAGTCATTTGGTGTTCATTAGTAGGCATTCAGTAGTTGCTTTGACATTTTTCTTGTTTGTCATAAAAAATAAATAAGAGTTTAATAGATGATTTAACCTAGCAGGTTTTGGCAACAAAGTAGACTGTGTCCCATTATGATCTTGATGTGTATAATTTAAAAAAAGATGGAACATGAAACCATTTCCAGCACACTTAGGGGAGTGAGTGACAGATTCAGTCCCTGATTGTGCAGAAATGAAAACCAGTACTGTCTTGGATGTTGCATTAAATCTTGTATTCTGTTTTATGGAGTTTGGGCTGTAAATAATATATTTCAGAATAATTAACCCTGTCATTTTTGACTTAGAAGTTTGTTTTTAAAAATAGGAGTGTTTTATGTAAGATGCAGAAGCTTAAGAGCCTTAATAGATTGTACCAAGGCCAAGAGAAATTCGAAGGGCAGTTCCTGTTAACTCACAGGTCAAAATTACCATCAGTTAGCAAGAATTAAGACATGCCCAGCAAACCCAGGGGAAATTCTACGCTTGATGGGAAAGATCTGGGATTCTGACCAGGACCTCTCGCCTGCCTGGTCCGGGCTGTGAGGTGACTGGCAGGGCTTACAGAAGTGGTGCCTTCAGCATGACGCGTTGGATAATCATCTCCATTTCCACAGAGCAGCATCAGGAACAGATTAACCTCTGCAGCAATCTGGGGGACTCTTATCAGGCGACTGCTCAGATTTTCTGCCTGGTAGGTGAAGTGTCTTGATCGTAGTCACTCTCAGGGGATTTTCCTTACGATATATTTCTTGATTTGTTCTCAGATTTGTAGCCTTCCCTTGGTTTTCTTTGTTCTCAAGTTATGGGAATCCTCTCCATGCAATTTCAAGAAGTCAGTTGCATTTCTAAAGATCCTAACTTTGGGAAGAAATTCTCACCAAGATCTGAGCTCAGAAAAGAAAAGCTTTCTACACTGGAAATTCTCTTTTTCCTCCGATCGTGTGGAGGATCGTGCACGATTAAAAAAAAATCCTGGAAATAAATATTTGGTGAATAACACAGAGTGATGAGGTTTCCAATGTACTGTACTAACATTAGATAAAAATCTCCACTATATATCAAGAAGAGATGTGTCTAGCTAGTTCTATTTATACGTCAGATTACAAAACTGGATGACATGCTGAAGGGTCGCCTACTAAGTGGCATACTTGAAATGGATTGTCAGCATTGCCTTCAAGAGGATTTGGTTGAAAAACTTCTAATGGTACTTTCCTTTCAGATTCCAAGATTCTACCCTGATAACTTTTCCACATCAGACTACCAGTTGTTCTATCCCTCAAGGCCAAGAATGCATAAAATTTATTTTGTCTGGCATTTATGAATATTATTAGTATTTACTTTCTTATAAGTGGTCTTTCATGAAATGAACATTTTTTCCCTTGAAAGTTCAGTGATTCAGCAAGAAAAATCAATATGTACCCAGAGAAAGGCATAAACAAACATTGACCAGTTAACGCACTCTTCCAAAAGACAACTCAGACGCAAAAAAAAAAGTAAAATTCATCCTTACTTATCATCCCAAGTTCCCCCCATATCCAGGAACATACCCATTTGCCCTGCTGATGGAGTAAATTTGTTCAACAGTGTCTCGCTACCCTTCCTTTGAGGAAACCGTGAGAATTCCATCACTGTTGCAATTGCTACAAAATTGTAAGTGAAATTTCTTTGGCAAAAAAGATGCATTGGTCCCGTACTTTTGTAATACGAGATTTCATTCAACCAGTATAATCCCAGCACAATCCTGTGATGTAAAGATTATTTTTCCCATTTACAGGTAAAATTTCTTATTAGGCAGCTAAGACTTTGGAGATAACAATTTGCCCAAGGTCTCATGGTCTGTAAGGGGCAGAGCTGGACCTTCTACTCAGACCAAGTGCAATGCACATTTTTCCAGCTGCACTGGGAAGAAGCTATACTAGCAAACATTCTTTTTAAAAAAAAAATTTTTTTTGTTTTTTAAAGAGAGAAGGACAGTGAGAGAGAAAGAGAGAGAGACAGAGAGAATAAATTTTTATTGAGTTTTTCACATGGCTTTCATTGCTCCGACACTTAGTTGTGTACGTGGGTGCTGGGGGTTGAACCTGTGTACTGGCGCATGCCCGGCAAGCACTGTAACTGCCCAGCCACTGCTCCAGCCCCAGTAGCAAACATTCTTAAAGCAATCATCTCAAGGCTAGCACTTCAAACCATACACTCGCACCAGTCAAGCTTAGGAAGGGCTCTGCATATTATTCAGCTATTTTCATTTCATAATCTCAAGAATGAAAAATTTCAGCTCAGCCACTGGAAGTTTGTGCTTAATTAACCTCATATTTCAGTATTCAGTTGTACTAATTTTAATATAGTAGTAATGGAAATTTTTAAGAAATCAGAAACCTAAAATCATATAGCATTATAGAGTTAATCTTTCTCCACAGTTAACCATGTTAAACTCTGTATATCTTTCTGAAGATTCTTACGCATAAGGTCATATATATGGTTGATTTATCTGTGTACATATGTATATGAGAGTATGTTGTGAAATTTTTTTCACAAATTGAGTCATTTATACATAAAATTGAGTATACTTGCTCATTTCATTTAATAATATGCCTTCCATATCCCTTCTATTCTGTCATATGTACATCAATATCTTCCTTTTCAAAACCTAGTAGTACTGGCTGATTGATACACATAACATTCTACCTGCTGAATAATTGACTGTTTTTATTTGATGTTTTTATTTGATGGACTTTATTTATTCTTTTCTTGTATTAATGTAAGAATTAATATAAGAAATTTTCTTATATTGATATATCCACATGTATTTGCCATTATATGTATAGAGCAAATTCCTGCCGATAGAAAGTTAGGTTTATGGTGGGTAACTCTTAAATTTAATAGATATGGCTTTAAATCACATGTTTTACCAATAGATTCCCTCAAACAGTGTGTGAGAGAATGTGTCACCCAAGACCTTGAACAACCCCAGTATATATTGAAATTTCAAACTGACCAAATGAATTGGTAAAATATGATGTTTTATATACTGTTTATTTTGTATTTAACTATGAGTAAGGATAAGTATCCTCCTACAGTTATTAACATTTTTTCTTCTGGCAATCTTTAAGGTTCTTGGAAATATCACCAATATTAATTTCTAAAGCCATTGAAAATAATATAAATCTATCACAGTCTATGACTTTGTAAAAATTTTTTCTGTTTATATTGTTCGTGTTTGACTTTGTTAATTGACATATAATAGACTGCATGTCTCTAGAGCTTACAATTTGTTTTTGGTTTTTTTTTAGAAAGAGGAGAGAGAGAGAGAAGCAATCGTTATTTAGTTTTTCAGGTGATTTTCATTCCTTGGACACTTTGTTGTGTTCGTGGTGCTGGGGTTTGAACTCGTGTACTCGCACATGCCAGGCAAGTGCTGTAACCACCGAGCTACTGCTCCAGCCCTAGAGTGTTCAGTTTGATAGCCTTTGATATAAATGTGTGTATTCATGAACTATCACCACAAATATGACAATCACATTTCATTGTGTCTCCCTGTCACTATACCCAGCCTATGTTTGCATTTTGTCACTATATATTAGTATAAGACTTCTAGAATTTTATATTTAGAATCATTTAAAGGATGCTCTTTATCCCTAGCTTCTTCATTCAGCGTGATCTGGTGTATGTTTATGCATTCTACTATTGATAGACCTTTGGGCTGTTTCCATTCTTATAAACATGTGTTAAAAGTTGCTGGCTACATGCTTCTTTTTTTTCTCTCTCTCCCTCTTAGGTAAATGCCTAGGAGCAGAATGACTGGGTTTTAAGATAAATATATTTTTAGAGTTTTGTTTTTTGCTTGTTTTGGGTACAGATGATTGAACGCTAGGGTGCTTCACTACTAAGCTATACCCCCAGCCCCTTTTACTTTTTACTTTGAGATAGAATCTCACAAAGTCGCTCAGAGCCCATTTGAACTTGCAATCCTCCTATCTCAGCCTCCCGAGTAGCTGGAATTACAGGAATCTTTAACTTGCTAAGAGACTTCAAGCCCATTTCCAAGGTAAATGTTTCATCTTAAATTACCAACAGCGCTGTGTGAAAGACACATCATTGCCAACACACCAATCATTTTAATTTCAGCCTTTCTAAAAGATGCTTATTTCATTGTGGTCTAGAGTTATATTTCACTAATGACTAATGATACTGAGTGCTTTTTTCCTGTGCATCTTTGATATCTTCATCTCCACCTGATGTTTGCGTAGGTCGTTTGTGCATTTTCTTACAGCGTTGTTTTCTTATTGAGTTTTGAGTTCTTTACATATTCTAGATACAAACTTTATTAGATGATGCATATTTTCAAAATATTTTTCCAAGTCCACAGATTGTCTTTCCATTTTTCATAACAATGTCTTTCAAATAAAAGAAGCTATTGTAATGTCTAATATATTTCTTCTTTCATAGATTGTAATTCTGTTTTATATCTAAGAAATACGCACAAACCAAGGATACAAGGTTTTCTCCTGTGGTTTACTTTGGAAATTTTATAATTTTAGGTTTTATAGTTAGGCACATAATCCATTTTTAGCTAATTTCTCAGTATGA